>CAUYQG010052915.1:0-32378 GCA_963574415.1 Tarsius wallacei
GTGGTAGCGCGCGCCTGTAGTTCCAGCTACTTGGAAAGCTGAGGCGGAAGGATCGCTGGAGCCCAGCAGGTCGAGGCTGCGGTGGCCGGGAGCGGCCACTGCACTCCAGTCTGGGCGACAGAGTGAGACTCCAACTCAAAAAAATAAAAAAATAAAAATAAAAAAATAAATAAAGAATTGCAAAGAAGCTAAATTTTTAAAAGAGGATTACTCCTGTTTTGTTTAATCAAAAAACAATGGGGAGAGGGTGGGCAGGTGAGGTGGCTCATGCTTGTAATCCTAGCACTTTGAAAGGCTGAGGTAAGAGGCCTGCTTGAGGCCAGGAGTTTGAGACTAGCCTGGGCAACAAAGCAAGACCTCACCTCTAAAACGAAAGAACTATTAGCCATACATGGAGGTGTGCGCCAGTAGTCTCAGCTACCTGGGAGGCTGAAGCTGCAGGATCGCTTGAGTACCAGTAGTCTGGGGATGTGGTGAGCTGTGCTCATGCCACTGCACTACACAGCCTGGGAGAAAGAGTGAAACCCTGTCTCAAACAAACAAACAAAAACAAAAAACAACAGGGATTAGAGTCCAGAGGCTCTAATAACTATTTGGTGATAATTGGTATGCTAATATTTTTGGCAGAGTGTCTCTTTTCTCAAACTCTGTCCAATCTTAGTATCAGTACTAGGCTAAATATAATTTCTGGAAGGCACAGACTGTGTGGTTTTTTCTCTTAAACTTTGTATTCAAATGCTTAGCACTTGAGGCTATAAACCTAGTGTTTATAAATCAGTAACTTGTTGTGCCATTAACTGGTGAGAATGACCACAAAAGCAGCTGCTTGTTTGAATTTGTAGCAGGTTCATGAGCAAAGTGGTAACAGACTACATACTCATTTTTCTCTCTGATTTTAAAGTAGTGCTCTTCAAAAGAAAGAAGCTCATTTATCTACCTCATAGCATTTTAGTACTAGATACTCAACAAATCTTAAAAAAAAAAAACCAAAAACACCTCATGTTAAATTTGTTAAAATTGAAAAAAAGTTCTCCAACCCCCTTCTTTGTATTTTCCATAACTGTCTCTGAATGATTTCCCATGATATTTAGGGCCATTGCTTTATTCTTCATACTTTTAACTTGTCATTTGTACACTGGATAAAATGAAACTTTATGCTAGAGAACTTTGGAGCTATAAGGAACATGAGAAATAGTTGCCTAGTGTAAACCCCTCATGCTATAGTTTAAAAATGAACTAAGTTAAACAACAGATTGAATAAATAAATATTGGATTTTCCTATATTAGAATGGTGTGCTGGACTGTGTCTCCTTCCCCTCACCAACCATAGCTAATGAGATTCAAGGAGAGTAAATCAAATGCCTATGAAGCAGTCTAATACAGTGGCCTATGTCAGTAAGATAGGTGGTGGTGGTATACTCATTGTGATGATGAACATTCTCTGAGTACTCAGTGTGGGCCAGGTATTACGCTAAGGGATTTACACAGATCATTTAATCCTTTCAACTCACATATAAGGTAGATTCTACACTGTGGATAACAGTAGGGCTGAAGCTTCAAATTACTCCATCACTTTCTAACTGTTGGCTTTTGGCTTTTGGCTTTTAACTTGGCTGAGACTCAGTTTTCTAATCTATAAATGAAAACAACAATAGGACCTATATTAGATAGTTATATATATTGTAGTAATGAAGAGATGTTTGTAAGGGTCAGTAAATATCAATTATTATAATCACTACTACCATCACAATTCTTTGCTATTCAATGACGTTTGCTTGTTCAGCCTTTCCTGGGTTCCTATAAGATTTGCCCAAGTAACTGAGCACTCTGTTTTTCCACAGCAACATGTGTGTCCCTACAGTAAGTTTCCAAGGCTTGACGCATACATACTTAATTCTGCTTGCAAAGAATGCCTTGGGGGAAATGCTATGGTATAATTACACATAAAAAAGAATAGGAGGCCGGGTTCGGTGGCTCAGCCTGTAATCCCGTGCTTTGGGAGGCCGAGGTGAGTGAATTGCCTGAGCCTGCGGGTTCGAGACCTGCCTGGGCAACTTGGCGAGACCTCATCTCTACAATAAATCAAAAAATTAGCCGGGCATGGTAGTGCGCACCTGTAGCTCCAGCTACTTGGAAGGCTGAGGTGGATGGATCGCCGGAGCCTAGCAGGTAGAGGCAGGCCGGGAGCGTGCCACTGCACTCTAGTCTGGGCGACAGAGTGAGACTCCAACTCAAAAAAAAAAAAGAATAGGAAGCAGTAGATATGGTGTGCCTAAAATTATGCCAAAAGGTACAGCACAGAAATGATATATATAGCTATGAAAATACTATGTAAAAAAAATCAGAAGACAATATACCAAAATATTATGGTTGCTACTTCTGTCTCTTTGGTTAAGAGGATTTTTGTTGTTCATATGCTTTTAGTTGCTTTTTGAAGAACCGGCTTTTAAAAACAGAATCAGAAAAAGAAGCAACGGAAGCTGTTTGGAAGCAGCTGTAGAACACATTGAAAGTGAATGACTTGCCTAAGGTCATACAACTAGTTCTGGGCAAAAAAGAATTTGTCACCTGATTCTGGTCTAGTTTTCACTGCACTACACTGTCATTCTTTATAGGTTCCTGGAAGCTTAAAAACTACAAAATTGTCATATCATTATAGAATGGAGCAACAGAGAAATAAGAAGTCATAACTGAAAAGCAAGCATTGACATGGATAAGTTAAATTTAATTAGACAGTCAGTCACATTAAAATCTTTTATTTACACCATGTACACAAACACATGTGAAATTCTACAATCTCTATAAAGTAACCATTCCACATATTTTTATGAGTTGTCTAGAAATATTAAGAATGGTTTTAATTTAATTATAAAGAGAAAAATTCAGATAGAAAGCTACTATGCATAGTCAGAGATCTTAGCAGATTAACATTGATCTTAACTAATCAAAAACTAAGAGGAAAAAATCATACTCATAAATGAGATAAAATATATGGCATTCATATCTTTACAAAAGAGATTTCTTCTTCATCTAGATTTACTTATACTAAAATTCTGACATCTTCGTAGCTAGATACATTTGTTAAATAATTGAAGCTCTCTTTTAAAAAAAATAATTGTTCAGACATTTAGCTATAAAAGTGAATAGAGCACCCAGAACATCCTGTAAGCAATCATGAAATTTCCATCACTACTCTTAAATCAATCTTCTTTTAGAACCCTGGAAAAAGCTAAGTGCACTTAGGAAACTGGATTTACAGGGGCACAGACACTGAAAAAAAGTCTTACTGACCTGATATTGCTTATTGCTTTGAACACCAAATTACTTTTTAGTATTTTTTTTTTTTTTTTTTTTTTGAGTAGGAGTCTCACTCTATCACCCGGGCTAGAGTGCAGTGGCATGCTCATGGCCTCTGCAGCCTTGATCTGCTGGGTTCAGGCAATCTTTCTGCCACAGCTTCCCAAGTAGCTGGAGCTATAGGTGTGTGCCACCACGCCCGACTAATTTATTGTAGAGATGAGGTCTCACCAAGTTGCCCAGGCTGGTCTCGAACCTGTGGGCTCAGGCAATCCTCTTGCCTCTGCCTCCCAAAGTGCTGGGATTGCAGGCATGAGCCACTGTGCCTGGTTTAATCTACTTTTCTTTCATTTGTTCAAGGATTTGTCATAGCTAGGGGTTTAAATGCATCCATTAGAAATGGCGCCCAAGAATTGCCATAATTTCAATAGTTGTGATATTACCAAGTATCTAGATATGGTGAAGGTAATAGTCTGTTTCTTGGGTGATATTTCAAAGGAACGAAACTGCTGGGAGAACTGGAATTCCCAAAGAAAATGCTTTAAAAAATAATTTTCCATATAAAAACACATTTGATTTGTTCCACCAGTAGAAAATATGCAGAAGGACTGTTAGCATCAGTGATCAGTATCAAAGTCAATAAGAGGACACAAAGAAATGAGGTTTGGTTTTAAAAGTGCTCACATAGCTTATACGTCTGCCAGGGTGAAAGTGCTGATAGTGAATTTAATAGAATTCCAGGTTGACTTCTTCACAGTTAACTTCAATAATCACTGCCATCCTCTTGTAGAAAAAGCTATTGTTGAGGAAAAGTTTAACAATGGATTCAATAAGAATAAATGTTAAAATGGGTCACTCTTTCCCTTCTTTTTAACAAACCTTTATATTTTCCCCAGATTTTATAAGTAATACATCCTTATCATAGAACGTTTGAATATTTGAGAAAAAAATAAATAAGAAAACAAAATAATTGCATGGTCTTTTCACTAAGTAATGGCCTCTATTAATATGCTGATTCACTTAATAAATGTAGGTATATAATTTATAATTACATACTCATTTGTGCTTTTATATAGATGAAATCATCCTGAATTATAATGCAATATCTTGCTCTTTTGTTGTTTCCTCTTATTTTTTTTCATTTAACATAGCAAGGTAGAGTCAACTTTTAAATGAATACTTTCATAATTAATTTATGTTTTAATTTCTGATTAGTAAAAATAACTGTTGAAATATTGGCCTTTATTTCAAAGTGGGTATGGAACCTATTCCAATAAGACAATTTTCTAGAAATCTATGATAGCACTTCAAAATATGCAACCTTCTGATAGTATTTCTTAAATGAGATCTTGTGGGAGAGAAATGTTTGATTAATTATGAATGAATATTAAAATATTACCAAATACTATTAAAGCAGATTATTATCTTTTGATTTAACTTGGAAATAGTCGTTTGCTTTATCCTTTAGTCTTCCTATTTTTGTGGCTTGGTAGAGAAATGTTTTAGATGGCTACAAGTGTTAAAACTTGTGGTGTCTAATATTGCCAAGTAAGTTGAGACTTCTTTCTACTATGCTTAAACCTAATATACTTATTCTGAATTTTAAAAACATAGAATAAAGAAAATATTCTTAATTCAAAAAATACTGAGGGTCAGTATATTCTTGGAAGCAAAGGCGAGGCCTCTGAGTATATGATAAGCCACAGACATGCACACACACATCCCCAGTAGGAAACAGGTCTTCCTCAAAATCTGAGAAGTTGAAATGTTCAAATATTAGGTAACTTGGAGAAGTGCCACCATCTCCTGTAGGCAGGAGTCTGAAGCTAATTGTGCAAGTGGCATGAAGCTGATTTCAGAAAGGAAAAAAAGAAAAAAGAAAAAAAAAAAAAACAGCTCATGAAACCAGAGGCTTGAAATGTTTTACTGGAGAAAAACCATAGCCTTACCTCCTCCTGCGGGATGATAACAATGATTTATGAAGCTGAAGTCATTTCTTGTGATTGCACTTTGGGGAGATTGGTTTCACATGATCTGTGAAGCCAGGCAAGGCGAGCTGAAGAAGAACCCCACATGTTCAATGAAGGTTCGGCTCTGCCTCTTCAAGGGGATGCCAGAGCTCCAAGGAGGGGGAGGAAAAGCTATTGCTTTCTGATCCATGCAACCCCCTTTCCCTCCCCTCCCGTCACAAGCTCATTAGGTGGACACACGGCTCTCTTATTTTCTCTCTCCTTTAAAAAAGTATTACTACTTCTGCTGTGTGGGAGTAGAAGCTCGTTGTAAATGCGCAGCAGGATAGTAGCAAAGCTGAGATTAATTCCCCATGGATTTATATGGGTCGTTCTCACCCACGATGACTTGTACCATTTCAAAGGTGCTTATGCTGCTGTTTTTATGGCTGGTCACTAACTTTATTCTGGCATATGGTGGTTGGCGCCATGACATGGAGTGAACATTTTATACCTGAATTAAAGTGGATATTTGACAGTTTCTGTCAGAAAGTTCAGAGCAAAGAATTTGTGGGACAAGATTTATTGCATATTTTATATGGGGCACATCTGTTTCTTTGCTAGCTTTGTTCCTTCCCCTAAAAAAATTTAAGGAAGTTTCCTAAAGAAATATAATGACTGATAGAAAAAAAAACTCTGAAGCAGAAGAAAACTATGGTCAAGAGTTGGGTATTTAGGACCAAACTTAAAAAAAAAAAAGGAAAAAAAAAACCTACACCACTTCTCGTTTTGAGAAGGAAAATATGACTCATAGTCATGTATAAAAAGCTCAGTGAAACAATGCTGTTATTATTGGCAATTATTTTATGGTTGGTTTAATGCCATTTGTATGATGAAGTTAAAAATGTAAATTTATCGCCTGTCATTTTCTGCATACCTGAAGCAGAACTGGAAAGAATAATCTGCCTTTGATGTACTTTTTAAGATTTCACCATCCCAAATGGTGGCATTAAACAAGTACATTACAGCTATTTAAACATTTAAAATTATATGCCTAAAGATAAACGCAGACAACTTCCAACCAATATCCATCAACACAACGTGAAGGGTGTATATAAACTTCTTATCTAAAAACTCTTCATATTGTAGCAAGTGAACACAATAACAGAGATTCACGGTTACATAAACACTGTGCTCAACCTGGACCTTGCATTAACAGGCAGCCTACTTTTTTCTTTTAGTTACAAACGGAGAGGCTTTAATTCTGAATACTGCAAAACTGAAAATAAAACTTCTCGGAAGATTTTGAAACATTAATTTTTTACTAATTTAATATGAATTCTCCTTGTAAAAAATATTAAACATTACAGTAAAAGTCCTCTCTGATAGACTTCTGCATCACATCCTCTGTCTTCCCCAACACACATAGACATAGTTCTCTTCCAAGACTCAGCTACTGTTATCAGTTTGGGGTGTATCCCCCAGATGTCTGAGTATCCCTGTGCAAATATGCATGGTTTCCTTAATACAGACACAGAGGAGATTTGCTTGCTCATTAGGTATGCATAGTTTTAACTTATTTGAAAAATTAAATGGGTCCTTCATAATAATAATATAACTTTTATGCCACCAAAGGCCAATAACTATTATTGTCAAACATTTTAATTTTTGCAAATCATGTAGATTTTGGTACAAATCTTTGGTTACATATTTTGTAAACATCTTTTCCCATGTCTTTGTCTGGTGAATTTGTTTATAATGCCTGTCACTTATAAATTTAACTCTGAAAAGTCAAATTCATAAATACTTTCTTCATGTCTTTTGCTTCTTAAATCACTTGCCAATAGCCTTTTCTACTACAAAGGTCATAAAGATGTCCTGTATTTTCTTATAATACTGCTTATATTTTTGGTTTTGTTTTTGTCTTTTTGCATTTAGGTCATTAATTATTTGGAATTGTGTATGGCAGTATTCTTATTTGTTGGAAATAAATACACACTGTTCAAATATCATTGATTTTTAAAAAGATAATCAGAGTACCCAAAGAATGGCAGTTGTGTCTTGTCCTCTCTCTAAGTTAAAAGAGTCATATCTTTTTCCTTCACATTGCCCTGGCTAGGGTTTTTGGGTGACTATCGGGGCAAAGTTAACCCATTCACATTTATTTTGATCATGGATATATTTGGATTTATTCTCACCATATTTATTTTGTTTATTTACCAAGCTTTCTAGCTATTCCTTTTCACCTTTTCCTGACTTTTGTTGGATTCATCAAATTGCCTTTGCTTTATTTTTTCTTTAATGGTTTGAATATGATAAATTCTAACTTTTTGACTGGTGAATACTTTTAAATTTCAACGCTCATATTATCTGTGATTCTTAGGGTAGATTCTTAGGGTAGTGTCCTAACCTGGAACAGAGCTTTTCCTTTTTTTCCTCTGCCAAATTCTATGTTCCCATCCTATGCCTCATCCCATTTTGATATCATCTGCAATTTTATTTCCAGACTATCAAAAACAAATGCTTTATAATTTTATTAATAATGCTTTAGCCATTGTTTTATGAATTTATTTGCTCATTACATCTTTTGTCACTCTACTTCTTCCTGAATTAATTTTCTATTTAAAGTGCAACTTCAAGAGAAGAGCTATGAATAGTAAATCCTCTAGACTGTTTCTCAAAAGAATTTACTTTTCTCATTTACTTTATTTTTAATTTTTATTTTTTTTTGAGGTGGAGTCTCACTCTGTCACCCAGACTGGAGTGCAGTGGCCGCTCCCGGCCACCACAGCCTCAACCTGCTGGGCTCTGGCGATCCTTCCACCTCAGCCTTCCAAGTAGCTGGAACTACAGGCATGCACTACCACACCCGGCTAATTTTTTGATTTACTGTAGAGATGAGGTCTCACCAAGTTGCCCAGGCAGGTCTCGAACCCGTGGGCTCAGGCAATCCACTCACCTCAGCCTCCCAAGGTACGGGATTACAGGCTGAGCCACTGAGCCCAGCTCTCATTTACTTTAATGATAGTTTGGTTAAACATAGAATTATACATTCCAAGTTTTTTCCCTCAGAATTTTAGATTTATTGCTCCATTTTTTTCTTGTCTCCAATGTTGCTGCTGAGAAGTTTGTTGTCTAGCTCTCAAAAATTTTTCTAAATCCTTGATTTCTTAAAAAGTTCATCATAAAGAATTAAGGGTGTGAATATGTGTGCATTTATCTTTTATTGCCTTTGGGGCTCTTCCATCACAAGATACAATGTCGTTTCATTTCTGGGAAGTAATCTTGTATTATTTATTTGAGCATTTCTTCCTCTCCTCTTGACTTACATTAAATAGATAGAGAGTTATACAGATTAAATTTCTAAATCTACTGTCTATCAGGATTTCTCCACACTTTTAATCGATTTTTCTCTTTATGCTCTATTCTAGAAGGATTCCCTGACAATCTAGCTTTCAGCTCACTAATATGCTTTTCAGCGATGTCTATTTCACCCTCGATACACACACTTTTTTTTTTTTTAATTTTTTGAGTTGGAGTTTCACTCTGTCGCCCAGGCTGGAGTACAGTGGCATGCTCACATGACCCGTGACCACAGCCTCGACCTGCTGGCATCAGGCGATCCTTCCGTCTCAGCCTTCCAAGTAGCTGGAACCACAGGCATGTGCCACCACACCCGGCTAATTTTTTTTTTTTTTTATTTATTGTGGAGATGAGATATCACCAAGTTGCCCAGGCTGGTCTCAAACCAGTGGGCTCAGGTAATACTCTCACCTCGGCCTCCCAAAGTATTGGGATTATAGGTGTGAGCCACCACGCCGGCCCACACACTAACTTTAAAAACATTTTATCAACCAAAATTTTCATTTCTGTTTTCTACTGATTTTCTTAATGGAGGTGGCAGCTCCTTGTAATTCTCTGAGATTATAACACACATATTCTGAGGATCTATTCTGTCTACAAGTGTGTTTTCTCAGGTGTAAGTTTTATCTGTTGAATTTCTTGGTTTTCTCAATTGTTGATTCTGAAGAGTGGACCAGACTTTGTAGCTGAGCCTCACCATTGCATACAAGAGTGGGATATTATATTGCAGCTTGTATTCTAATTGTCTTGGGGATTGTAGAAAAGCAGCAGAATGTTTCACTAGGCAAGGTATCCCAGACACTATTAGCTACCAAGGCACTGTTCTGTCTCTCTACTCCAGAGACCCTTTAGGGTTCTGTCTCAGAGACAGATACTTTCTATTGTTATTGTCTACTCCAAGGTGTGCCCCAAAGGGGCTGTCACTGCAGAAAATTCCCCCAAATGCTGTCATTCCAAGCAAACTGCTTAAGTTAAAAACTCAAGGTTTTATATTTCTCCCCCCCATAGATTCTATGATGATAAGATCGTTCATACAAGCTTTGAGCATTTTTTAGATTTTTAAAACCAAACAAAATGTCAAAGTAGCAATCTTACTATTATTATCATAAATGATGATATGGTGGTATAATTATGATTAATAATTTTAAAAAAGAATGTCTATTTTAAAGGCACTTAACAGAAATATAGCCCCTGAAACACACTATTCCAGCTCACACTGGAGGTCGAGTCATACCAACAGTCCAGAACACTCTATGGGTAACTTTCATGTTCAAAAAGTATTCTTCACAGAATGGGCTTCCCTAAACTTCCAAGACGAAAGGCATAGAGCCTGGAGCTGTAACATCCTATAGCAAAAACAGGGAAGGCCATGTTGGAGTGGTGTGCCCCTGCCAAAAGCCATGTGCTCCCTTGTTTACAGTTCTATAAAATGGCATCTGTGACTAAACAGGGTTTCACTGAAGTGCTAGAAGCCACACACAGTTTGAACACAAATGGGGATGGCAGCAATGCATCACCAACAGATACCATTATGCAGTCACGGCGGGAGGAGGGGGGATGAGGAAGAAATTTTTAAAAATCCCTGGTCATGTTATTATTAATTATGTGATTTAATAAATGTGAGAGCATCATTAAAAAAGTGACACATCTCATTTTCTTCATGCCATGAAAGGCAAGTCTACTTGGGCAAGAGTCTGGAGCCCAGCAGTGGTTTGCAGAGGCTAATTCTTACATAGTCCTCTTGGTGCCCACATATCACAAATAGAGTAGGCAAATCACACAAATTTGACAGATTGTATCAGAAAAATGGCACCTAAAAAAGTAGTTAAAAAACAAAATTCCCTTCAGCCAGACCTCATTTGACATAATACAAATTAAAAGGTAAAAACATGGTTTATTTGTAAGAATCCCTGTATATAATGTCAAATCTCTCTCATGATGCATTTGTTACATATAGGTAGTGCTTTATAGTTTTGCCAAACACTTTCAGAAACAGTTTTTAAAAAAATTTTATCAGAAAGAAAAAGTACTTATCCATGGCAAGTCAGACAGGTTCATATTAAATATTGGTCAATTATCTCAACCATTTTGACCACTTTCTCTGTCGCCCCCATAAGCTCTTCCTCTTGGATTCTAAATATATTAAGGTCCCAAGGCTCTCCCTTGACTTTCCCCCTTTCATCTTTATATAATTGCCTATAAATTCAGCTACCATTTCTCTGCTGATGCAAATCTAAACCTTCAACTCCAAACTACACTCTCAACATCATATTTGCATTTCCCCTGTCCCGCTGGACATCTTGACAGGACTAGCTATCCAGGAACTCAGATTATTCCCTGAGTTCTCCACTATAACACAAATATGTTCCCTTCCCAGTCTTACTCACCTTGATAAATAGCATCGCAATTCACTAAGATGATCAAAACTTAGGAATTATTTTTGGCTCCTTCTTTTGTTTCAAGTCCTATGTTGAAATCCAGTTCCTGCCCGGGATCAGTGGCTCAGCCTGTAATCCCAGCGCTTTGGGAGGCCGAGGTGAATGGATTGCCTGAGCCCATGGGTTTGCGACCTGCCTGGGCAACTTGGTGAAACCTCATCTCTACAATAAATCAAAAAAATTACCCGGGCATGGTAATGCATGCCTGTAGTTCCAGCTACTTGGAAGGCTGAGGTGGAAGGATCGCTGGAGCCCAGCAAGTTGAGGCTGCAGTGGCCGGGAGCGGCCACTGCGCTCCAGTCTGGGTCACAGAGTGAGACTCCAACTAAAAAAAAAAGGAAAGAGAAAGAAATCCTGTTCCTGTCTTTTCTACTTCAAAAACATATTTCAATTTCATCCATACTTTTCTATCTCAATTTTCACCACCCTTGTCCAAAGTGCTCCTTTTCATCTGATCTCCTTCAAAAACTTTCTTACCTACTCTTGCCCCTTTCCACTTTTCTACACAGTAACCAGAATTATATTCTTTTTTTTTTTTCTTTTTTGAGTTGGAGTCTCACTCTTTCGCCCAGACTGGAGTGCAGTGGCACGCTCCCGGATACCGCAGCCTCGACCTGCTGGGCTCCGGCGATCCTTCTGCCTCAGCCTTCCAAGTAGCTGGAACTACAGGCGCGCACTGCCACGCCTGGCTAATTTTTTGATTTATTGTAGAGATGAGGTCTCACCAAGTTGCCCAGGCGGGTCTCGAATCTGTGGGCTCAGGCAATTCAATCACCTCAGCCTCCCAAGGCAGAATTATATCCTAAAACATGAATGCAGTCAGGTTTGGAGTCTTCCTACATGATAAAATCCAAATTCCTTCTCATGACCTCCAGGGCCCCACTTAGGTAGCTTGCCCTAGCTCCAGATGCATTAGCCCATTTTAGTCTCTTAGTATGCCAAGCTCTTACGCACCTCAGAGTGCCACTCATGATATTCCTTTTGCTTGTGATGCTTCTCTTTTACGTTTTCCATGACTAGATCCTACCTGGGCTTAAGTGATGACTGCAGAAAGGCCTTTCCACCCTTTTAAAGTAGGTTTCTTAAAACTTACCCCTCACCAAAACTCAACTTCACAGTTTGTAATTGTACAATGGGTTACTTATTTGCTCTTTTGTCTCTTTATCTTGATATTTTTTCGATTAGAAAACATACTTTATTTAGCAAATAAATTTGAGAAAGAGAGAGAGAAAGAGGAGATTCACCTCCCCAAGGTAGGAGAGGGGGACAAAGCCAGGAAACATGGCCTGGTATTTATCTCACTAATTTTGAGTTTATCTGTCTTGATCATGACTATACAAACTGTGCCTAGCACAGTACTAACACACTGTAGGCTCTCAAAAATTGGTTGAATAAATTTTCTCTATTATTCTATGCACTGCAGTTGTCCTCTCATATAGTCATCTGTTTAGGATTGGCTTTCCCAACTAGGTTGTAAGATCTTAAAGCCAGAAAAACTGGCTCTTACCTTTGCTTGGTACAATATCTGACATACTGTGGGTTTATCCACAAATATGAATGGTTAAGATTAGCTAATCAGTGATCTTTTTTTCAAATTGTTTTAGATCTGGCATACAAAATCAAAATCAGGAGATGCTGTTTAGTAGTCCTAGGAGGACACACACACACCCAACATTGCTAATAATCAGAGCAAAATTGTAGATAAGATCTGTTTGGATAACAAGATCCAAATGATGAAAACAAGTTTGAAGTAGTAGTTAACTATTGCTCAAAGTGAGACTCAAGGGAGCTGATGTTCCCTCTGGATGCCTAAATCTATCGCTGACTTAGCAGTGTGGTCCCTAGAGAAGGAGTATCCCTTAGAATATTGCTTCCCACATGTGTCAAGAGGGCCTCATGGCTGCTTCTTTCACAAGAGTGGTGGGAGGACAAACGAAGTGGTCCAAGATCAAGTGTTCTGCAGCCCAATGGAGAAGAAGTTTTCCAAGGAAGACTCCTCGGGGGTCTTTCCCCACAGCCTGAGAGGCTACATGCTAATGGAGAAGGTGTTGAAAAAGACTGGCATCAAATACCCTGGGGGGAAAAAGTTTACCTGAGATTCAGGGGGTGGGGAGAGAAAACAGGCCAAGAGGGTATGCTCAGAAATTGATGGAAAGAGTTGATGCTATCAGATCAAACCACAGGAAGATTTAGTGCAATGAGAACAAAAACAGAATCAAAGGATCCCACGAAAGCACAGGCCAATTTAATAAGAAACCAAGGAAGCAGTGGGAGAAACAAGGGCAGTCTTTTTTGATATTTTTTTCTTAATCATCGTTGACCACTAAGCTCTAAAACTTTGCTCCATTTTTAAGTCATATCTACCTGAGTTCACTTTTGAGTTTTCATTTGGGAACCAAGAGAGAGCCACCTCCTGAAGAACACTAAGTGATACAACACAAAATAGTGAATATTACAATATTCTAGGTGGTTTCCAGATAGCAATGAAGCTGTGGAGATCCTCGCCTGTTTGTCCTTCTCAGCTTGTCTCCTGCTGGCTCTTTCCAAAGCTACTTATTCTTATCTTCTTCAACAACTTTCTAGATAAACAAGTTCAGAAAATACAAACATCTGCCTACAACTGATGCATTTACCCTGTCCTGAAACTAAATAAAACCAAAAGGGAATTAGAGGAGAGGCTCAAGGGATGGCATTTCCCCTAGGCCTGCTGCCATGTCTCCATTAGGTTCTGGGTATGTGTTTATTTTTACAGCTCCCTTTTGTGAATAGATGGTGTAAGACAGAAGTCTTATTTCCAAGGTTCATTTTACTGAGTGACTTCTAGTCAATCTTTCCAAGAAGAAAGATGGAAAATCATGGTCCAAGTAGCATTACCATCCATCTAGGGACCAAGGAGAACTCTGGACCTCGGCCACTCAAGTTTAAACTACCATTTATGAGCAGCAAAATGATTGTCTTTGGGTCTCAGCAGCATTATTTTGGGTTGAGTTTGTGGCATTAAGGCCCAGCTAATCAAATTTGTCTAATTTTATATCCCTATCACTTTCATATATGGATTATCACCTCCTGCATTATTTAAATAAAAAAGAGTGCTTGAGGACTCTTGTCCTTTTCGATAGAAAGCATAATGTATAAGAAAGTAGCATTCACTTTGGGAAGCCAAGGCAAGACGACTGCCTGAGCCCAGGGGTTTGAGAGCAGCCTGGGCAACTTGGTGAGACCTCGTCTCTACAAAATATCAAAAAATTAGCCGGGCATGGTAGTATGCACCTGTAGTTCCAGCTACTTGGAAGGCTGGGGTGGAAGGATCGCCTGAGCCCAGCAGGTCAACACTGGGGTGGCTGTGAGTGTGTCACTGCACTCGAGTCTGGGCAACAGAGTAAGACTCTGACTCAAAAAAAAAAAAAAGTAGCATTAGTTTTAATGTTTGTACTGCTTCCTAAACAAAAGAGTTCTAGTCATTTCACCTTATTGTCTTGTTTATCTTTGTAACATCCCAATGAAGAATAAAAGATGTATAGATTATTGGCTTTCCTTTACAGTGGAGTTCCAGAATGAAGTGACTAACTGAATAACAGGGAAGGGAAAGAGGTGTGGATAAAGAAAAACATGGTTTAGTCACATAATTGAATAATCTATGGTGGTTAAAAGTAATTAGATCCATATGTATCAATATGGATAGATAATTAAAATTAGGCTGAGAACAATAAACCCAGCATGTTTCAGCTTTCCTATTGTACTTTTACTGTCTTCCTGAAGAGTCAGGATTTCCCCTTAATTTGGTAAATTTTGATCATTGTAAGTCACACAAGGCAACCCCTTCGGGTCCCCTCTCTCGCTCTGGGAGTTTTTCTGTCTTCTTAATAAATCTTGATTTCAAAAAAAAAAAAAAAAAGAAAGAAAGAAAAAAGTCATACAAAGGGAAATTCAATTTTATAAATTAATGGAGCTGATTAAAAAGTGATTTCTTAATTCTTTATCATTTAGTATTTTCTTTTCTCATTGGAGTTCTGTAAGAGTGAGTGAAGTCTAGGTTGGCTATGAGATCCAACCATTTGGATGATAGATCTGCACAGCATCTTCTGCACTCAGCAGAGGATGATTCAAAAAAGAAGCTACTCATCTCCCCTGAGGATGAAAGATAAATATTTGTGGTTAAAATATTGTCTTGACTTTCAGACAAAAGGAGGGATTTAGGTCTACCACTGGCTCACGCTTCCTCCTAACCAAACCATAATTTTTCAGTAACCTTATAAAACTACTGGTGATAGAAAGCATACTCTCTGACTGCTAGACAATACTGAAACAATAAAGAAACACTTTAGTAGTTTTGGTGTCTTTTACTTAAGGATGTCAAAATTCCTCCCTATGCTACTTTATGGCATTTCCAGTGTACAGGGAGATAAGTGGGTCAAACATAATATTTCCTGGTAGATGGCCTGAGGCAAACCTCTTTATCTGCTGGCACCTTTATACATGTGCTATCCATCAAATGTTTTGTCATCCCATAGAAGAAAGACTCTGGTGAATGGCAAGAATGCTAATATTTGCTTACTTGGAGCAATAGCTGGTCATTCGGTCACAAACTCCAAGTGTAATGTATAAGAGCACAGACACAGGATAGCAAAACTTTAGCCAAACTGAAGGTCTATCCTAACTTAATATTGATATAACTAGCCAAATATCCAATAATGAAAATTTGTCATGCACTATCTAGTCTAAGACAGCACAATAATTCATAAAACTAATCAATTCTTCCTACTAAGTTAAAACACACACATACTGAGGCAAACGTTCTGCCAACCTTACAGATCATCAGAAGTGCACAACCAGGAGGACCAGGAAAGGCATCTTCTACTTCCAGCTGCTAGTGTTTCTAGTTGTGAATATCACAGGCCCCAGAATACTGGGGTGGGGGTGGGGTGGGGTAGGAGGGCAGTGGAGGGTGGGGGAGTGAAGGATTGTTTTCAAAACTGAATAATTTCCTCTAATTTACACTCTAATTAATATGAAGGACTCTATACATGGCTGCTGGAGTAGGATGGCGGGATCAAATCAGCAGCATGTGCCTTCCTTTGAGGTCAGTTTCCTAAATTGAATCTCTGTGCCTATACTGCATGAGCTGAAGGCATATGGATGCAATCACATTCCAAGACACCTTATTTGGTGTCGGTATGGACTAGGTCTATTGTCTCAGCTTATGAAAGCAATAAGGATTCTCAGACTCCCGCCAATCCATGTAAATCACCCTTTCATCTGTTTAAAGGCTAAGATCTGTGAGTGACGAAAATACTTACAACTATTCTGCTGCTGGCATATAAAGCCATGTTCTACAACTCGATATAACTCTCCAAGGTCTAGGACCCCAGTGGTGGAAAGGAAGAAGAGATTTAGACAAATACCCACATAGAAATAAAATGAAGGGGGACACGCTTCTCCCATGTGGCAGGGTTAGGAGGTACTGAATCCAAATTTTGCCCTTATGTAGAGACCTTATGCCAAGTGAAAAGGAGAAATAACTATATAAGGATTACTTCTGTCTGCAACTGATTTTAATGTTTCCTTTATTTTTAAGCCGGGCTCGGTGGCTCAGCCTGTAATCCCGCGCTTTGGGCAACTCGGTGAGACCTCATCTCTACAATAAATCAAAAAATTAGTCGGGCGTGGTAGCACGCACCTGTAGTTCCAGCTACTCGGAAGGCTGAGGAGGAAGAATCGCCGGAGCCCAGCAGGTCGAGGCTGCGGTGGCTGGGAGCGGCCACGGCACTCCAGTCTGGGCGGCAGTGAGATTCCAACTCAAAAAACAAACAAACAAACAAACAAAAAGGAGCCCTGTGTGCAAGGGCCCACACAGGCTACAAGGGAGAAGTGGCAGGGGAGGGATGTATACGAGTGTGTGTGGGGAAGACTGTTGCATAAGTCAGGGAGACAATCATGAGACTCACTAGACTGGAGGAAATACCTTTTGAGGGAGCAGTAAGCTTGGACAAGTAGACTAAAGACTACAAATGTAACCTCTCGGAGAGTGACGCAAATAATCACTCATGCAAATAATCCCAAAGAATGTAGCATTCTTTTTACTAACTTCTGATTCTCGGGGATAAAGAAAGGGGATGGGGAAGGGATGCTTATTCCTGGTGTCAGTAAATAAAATCCTCTGGTAGAGAAGTATTTTGAATATTTGCACAAGAAGTTCAGTGCTCTTCAACTGGGGGGAAAACCGGTATCAGGGATTTCTGTGTACCAGCCTAGGAATATAGGCTTCAATCTATGGCCGATTTGAATTTTTGCAACTCTCTAACACATCATCATTCCCGAGGCATTTTTGTTCCATAGGTTAGCACCAGACCAACAATACAGAGTTTCTGTGACCACTTACGATTTGAAACACAAACTCAGGCTTTGAATGTTTTAAAAACATCTCTATAACTATGGGTTGCTTAAAAATAGCCATATCCTAAAGAGTTTATTTCCAACATCTGACATGATTGCATCTTGCAGTGATGTGTTATGTAAATAATGGTAGCAGAGGAGAAATATGAAAAAACACTGCCCCTTAAAGCCTGGTGGAGTTAATGCTTTTGTTAACTCTGGATTCCAAGACTGAGGGTTGTTTATCTGTTTGTGGTGTATAAAATAATACTATATGCCTGCCTCAGCTTTTCTTCTGATGTAGCTGCAATTTGCAAAGAGACTATTGTTCCTCTATGGTGTCCCTAATTTGTCTTCACAGACAACTGCTTCAGTGTGGAGAGGGGTTTCAACATGCTGGCTATTAAGATGATGCTGTGAGTATTTATTTTCAAAGCAGAGGGAAGAGCTTCTCGAGATGATAAATCAAGCAGTGTGTAAAATTGCCAATAATTCAAGGCCTGATGATATGTGAGTCATTTGCTGAAACCAGCAAGTTTCTTAAACCAGCCTTTCTGACCCAGGGTTACCTGAATGTAGTGCTTTCTGACTTTTGTTTTTTTGAAAGGTGGGAGGTGAGGCGAACTTATCACTCTGAGATTTGTCAATGGAAGAAAAGCAAGGGACAGACTTTTTTGCTCAAATTTTGTCCTTCCTCCAAAACATTACCCTCCCCTTCCATCCTTTACAGACCCTCCCCTCTTCCTTCTTCCTCTGCTGTCCTCTTCTTCATTCTCTACCACCCCGATCATTTATTGAATGCCTGCCACATGCTAGCTTTTTAATTTCTTCTTGTCTCTAATGATTGTATTTTAGGATGCTGTCCCTCTACTGGCTGCTACCACCTCTAGAACAATCCTAGCCTGTCATTCTGCTCTTAGAGGATAAGTAGGAAAGACATAATGAGGAAAAAATAAAGTTTTGGTCTTCGATTACTTTAACTGGTGGGGAGAAAGGGCTTGGATTATAGGAATATAGGAATGTTTTTAGAAACAACAGCTGTTTTGTGAGGGCTCATCTGAAGAAGTGGGATGTATCCAATATTGATAATAGAAGACTGACAGAAGGCCAACTAGCATAAAAATAGCCCCAAACCCCAAGTGCAGAAGAAGTGAGCTTTCTGACTCAGAGCATCCAATAGGCCCCAGAATTAGCCCATAGAGGAGTTGAAGCAACATCCCAGAGAGTCGTTTGCCACTGACATTACTGGCCCAGAAATGTAATGGATTTTGTTTTATAATTATAGCTGAGTTGAAAGAGTTAACAAGTCTTAACATTTCTCTGAACCCTGATGAGATATCCAAGCCTATCTTTTTCTGAAGGTCTCCAGAGGCTTTCTTTCTTTCTTTCTTTCTTATTTTTGAGTTGGAGTCTCACTCTGTCACCCAGACTGGAGTGCAGTGACCGCTCCAGGCCACCGCAGCCTCGACCTGCTGGGCTCCGGTGATCCTTCCACCTCAGCCTTCCAAGTAGCTGGAACTACAGGTGCGTGCTACCACGCCCGGCTAATTTTTTGATTTATTGTAGAGATGAGGTCTTGCCAAGTTGCCCAGGCGGGTCTCGAACCTGTGGGCTCAGGCAATCCACTCACCTCAGTCTCCCAAAGCGCGAGATTACAGGCTGAGCCACTGAGCCCGGCTCAGAGGCTTTCTTTATGGAAGTGAGCAGAAAGTGGTATTTTCATACTTCTCTGTGTACTGTGATGAGCTAACTGCTTTTACTATTATTTTTGAACTGTTTGCAAATGATCTAAAGGTTTAAACATATTAAAGTCCTCAAGTTCAACCTCTGGAATCAAAAGGAAAAAGGAATGTGGGCATATTCATTTAAACATGAATTCTCTTACTCCATTCTTACTTTCTTAGGTTCCTTTATGAGCTTAGATCTTACACTAAAAGGCAGATGCTCCTCACACTGGAGCAGGGTTTTGAGAGTGATAGCCCTTTATAATCTCCTCCTTGGCCCTTCCCATTTTTTTTTTTCTTCTGATTTTTAGTACCTCATGGCATCTATTTCCAACAGAGTTCTATCTGCTCTCACCAATTCTGGTTAGTTGAGCCCAGACTCTAGCATGCCTGTTTAGCCATTCTCTGATGGAAAGCAAATTAAACCCTTGGATGGTATACACCCTCTTCTTAAACTTTTTTTTTTCTTTAGGAAAATTAGAAAAATCATATTTATGTCATATCAACCATAATACTGAATCCAGCTTAGGACCCTGTGTCCCTTGACCTACAAGCCCATGAAGCTGCCTAACTCATGTTAATCAACTTTCCCCTCTCACATGGCTTGTGGAACTGAACTTGGTCTCCCTTGGTTTCAGAAGTAGCAAATTGAGGGAGTAAGACCTTAATTACATATAGACATGTTTCTCACCCTGTGTTAGCTCTGCTCTCTTACCCTTTCACTTCAAGCTGCCTCTAGGAGGAAAAAAAAAAAAATAGATACACAAAACACAAACAAAAGACAAAAAAATAGAAGTCCAAGCCTCAAATCAAAACTATTAAGAGTTCTGCCAAGCAAAGAAACCAAACTGCCATTGCCCAATCTCTCTTCATGTCATTCATCCCTAAATGCAGCTGAAACTCATCTCCATCCTAGCCCTCTCTTGCTCTATCCATTATTATCTTCAGTCATTTCTTACCCCCAAGAAAAGGCAGCATCATCAAAAAGTGAGTAGATAAAGGTAATCTAGGTAACAATTTTCTTTGAACAAGTATTCTCTCATTTTTTTCTTATTTCAACTGATCTTGAAAACAGAATCACTGTTTAAAGGGTGTGCCCCTCTACATCTATTTCTCTATCTTCCTCCCACTCTTTCCAGAGTGATTCTATGGGTGGCTGTGCCAAGAGCACCTCCCAGTTCGGTCAGCAGTCCCCGACCTTGTTAATTTCCTCTGGAATCTAGCCCTGTCTGATCTGAAATCTGACCTGAAGTTTGGTTTTGGACACCAAGTCTGAGATATGCATTTGGCATCCAAGTGAAGACATTGAACAGGCAGTTATATATAAAAATTGGGAGTTCAGAGGAGAGGTATGGGCTACAAATGAAAATTTGGGAGTCATTAGAATAAAGACAGTATTTGAAGCCATGTGTTGTTCCCAAAAGGATTTGGGGCTACTTACACAGTACATAAAATAGAACAAGATAATTAAATAAATCAAAGAGTAGAGAGGATATGAAACACAAAACAAAGCTTATTGTAGATTAGTACTCAAAGTCATGTGGTGCAGTCTAGTGCTCTTGTTAGAGGGAGACCACAGATTTGTCTTGGAATTTTTCTTGTCACTACATAGAGCTTGCCGCTGAAGACAGTCTGAGATCACCTGTGAGTAGAACCAGAGAAAAAAGAAATCCATGGACTAAATCCTAAAGTTCTTTTCATATTTAGAGATTGGGAAGATGAAGAACCAGCCCTGGAGATGGAGGAATATCCATGAAGTAGAGAGAAGACGAAAAGAGGTGATGGTGGCCTAAAGATAGGAGAAGGAGGTTTCTAAAGGATGGATTTGATCAACCATATCAAATGCTGCTGAAAGGAGAAGGAAGAGTTTGGGTCCTTGAGACTTGTATTCATATCTGACTCATCATTTTCTTCCTCAAGGTCTCACACAGAGTAGATAACCTATAAATGCTGAATGAACAACTGAAAAAGAATAGTTATAATTGGTCATGGAGAACACCATGTGCTCTTTGTTACTTCCTTATCAATAGATGCCCATTCTAGGGCATAATGGGAGAAAGACAACCACTTCTACAGTTCAAATACTGAAAGAATCCCTGTGTGCTCTGGCCTCGTCTATGTATTTTGATCCAGAGTCACTCCCAGTCTGAAGAACTTCGAAGGTTTTAGGAGGTTGAGCTGGAGGGTTGAAGGAGGAGTGAAAGCAAGAGGGAGGGTGGTGAGGGGGAAACAAAAAAAGACCAGAATGTTCAGAATGATGCTGGGCAAAGAGAGTAATTCCTAAATATGAAAGAATCTGTAGAGCAAATCATAAGAAACCAAAAACATAAGAGGGCAGAGAGGGATGCTGAGAGAAAACAGAAGGCTATGAAAGAAGGCAGAGAAAATTGAGGTAAGAGAGAAAAGGAAATTAAAAGCAGAAGGAGGGAAAGCAAAAATCTGAGAAGGTGATGCCAATGTCTGGAGAAAGACGAATACGGGGCCATCATCTTAGGCTGAGAACAGTCTGGGTACTGAGGGACTGGTGTCTGATTTCTGTGCGCCTCCAGAAGAGACAAATGGCAGATTGAGAGGAGCCTCTGGGCATTTTGAATACAAGAAGAAAACATACTGGGCAGGGTGAAATACTCAAGTAAACACAAATGACAATAGCCCTGGGGTTACAAAGGGCCTGACTGCAGATTCCGTCTGCTCCTGGCCTCCAGCCTGTGTGTGCAACATACACGGCTGCTGGGGGGCGGGGGGGGGGGGCGGACACACGACGGACACCAAAAACCTTGTGCAACTGGGTGACCTCTCTTGTCAGCATTTGGCCAATTAAGGAAAGATATTACCTACAGAAATCTATGCCTTGGTCCTATTTCCTGCTCGTTAAAAAAAAAGGTTAATGAGAAAAAATAAAGGCAGCAGTAATAATAAAAAAATTATTATTTTTTCCTCAAATGAGCTGAGTGGCAGTGGCTGCCGTTGCCAAAAATGCTACAACAATAGGATTGTGACACGAAGACTGAAATCTAAACAACATGAAGAAATCTCGAAAGCCAAGCAAGCAGTCCCCATTATCTCATACTTGTACGACTATAGTCCAAAAGATGAGTGATGATTCTCCATTTGTGCAAGCAGAGCAGCGGTCCAAGGCCCTGACAGAGCCACTAATTGCCCATCTGCTTGTTTACACAGCCCAGAGATGGTGACTGGACAAACAGCTCATTTCCCTTGAAACTGGACCAAACTGGGGGGAGTCTGTCATATGTGACAGAGGACGACTAGGAAGAACTCTCCTGGGAAAGTGCTTCCAGATCAAAGCCAAGGACCAGTGAACCAAACAAAGACTGGTTCAAGCAACTGGCTTTCCATAAGTAGCCACTGCTTTCTGCACTCTCCCCACTGTCCTCCGGCATGGAGCTGGAACCCCACTCCCTAAAGTCAGGACATTTTGAGATATTCAGATGAAAGGATCACCCAGGCAGTGTCAGCACCAAGTTAAACTCCGGGCCTTAGCAACAAAGACAATTCTGTTCAAGTGAACTTCTCAGCCTTTCCAGACTCCACTTGACACTGAGCATTTGCTATGCTGTTTTCCATTTAGGTGTTCTCCTTGTCTCCTAGACCAGACTGTGAGCTACTTGAGGATAAGGGCACTTTACAGGTGAAGAGGCATTGGCCAGAAAATGCTTATGGTCATTAACGATGGTAAGCAACTCCTAACATTGCTCCTGTACTTTTATTTGCCTACATCAAAAGGTTGGCTCCTTGAGACAAGAGACCCAGATTTCTCATTTATACTTTCAGCAGACTGGAAATTAATAATGGCTGGTGCTTATCAGAGTCCTGGAAATACCATCGAGAGGAGACTCCTCAAAATAATATCGGGTGCTTGGCCCACAGGTATTTGCTAATGTGCAGTAATGCAGCCATGAAGTGGAAGGCAACAACAGAAAAAAAAAAGATCCTTTCTAATTTGCTTCGAATTTTTCAGAACTAGTGGTACACGGAAGACTGTTTACTTAACAGGCGACCTACACTGGTAAATCAATAAAACCAATTTTAGATTTTCCCCTTTGAGCATTTAGAGAGCCACATATTTGCAACATAATAAACTAGTGCTGACCAGGCCTGTGAAGTGACCAGTCCTCCCAGGGAAGAGGACTGCAACCCTGGAATTCAAAGCAAGATGCAGTGAGGGGCAGTCTGAGGTCTGTGGGCAAAACTCAGCAGTCCAGTCTAGTGCACTGCTCACCCATTCATGTGACCTCCTCTTGCCACTGCTGTGTCCCAACCTTTGGTAAGCATCCATGTGATTCAGGCTTAACCACTGGAGTGGTTGTGGTAGTGAGAGAGCAGGGAAAGATGGAGGTAGAGTTGCCTCTTTTTTGGAGAGGGTTGAGGACTAGGTTACCTCCAGGCTTACCATATTCTCACGATGTGATACTATTTGAACATCTAGCTGGAGGCAGCTCTGTTTCTCCCAAGGATCAGTTGGTATCAGCATCTTAAAGATACTACTGAGGACATAACAGCCTGGTTGAAACCTCTAATCTCTGCACACAACTGTGTGCAAATGACTAAAACCACTTTGCTTCAAAGTAGAGGAGGTGTATGAACACCATTTCAGCTCACATGGAGTTCATGACAGGAACACAGGCAAGCTACAAGGATCCTGGAGATCTGGTTATTTCATTAAGTGCCGAAGCAAAGTTGGCTGCTCTGGGGGGGGGGGGGTGTGCAGGTAGCAGTCTGGGCAGGAGAACCAATCTTGGGATGACCAGCACAGCCATCCAGGAGGAAGGGAAGCATGTGAAAATGGTGTAAACACAAGAGAGAGCTATGCCAATGGATCAGCATGTCCCAGTATACAGAGCAACAAGTGGACCATAATTGTGGACAACTGAAACAGAGGAGACTGTGCACACAACTGGTTAAGTTTTAAACAGTGGGAGCAAAAGTTGTTTAAAGAAAAAAGATGATTCCTCATTCCACTCTCCTCAGTATTTGGAAGATACACACAGATAGGAGTGTCACACAATATAAAAAGTTTGTATTATACAGAAACTGTTGCTCAAAGAGGGACTTACAGACAGAAACAGAATTTAAAAACAAACAAACCACCAGCATTTATCACAGTGTATCCAGCCAATGGTTTCCTTGATGCTTTTGGCTATCACTTTAGATATTTTTGCTTGGAATTTTCCCCCCTCCTTTTTCCTGACAGTTCATTGATCTTGCATTGGATCATCACAGTTCGTGGGAAACAATATAGGTTACTTTTCTAGCTTGATTCTTCTTAGATGCCTCTTGGATGCTGTCCATATAATATTTTTGAGAAATATATAGGCACACACATGGTATTTTAACATCAGGGTATATGTAGTGTGTCCCTGGAGATGAGGTCTCATAAGATCCAAGGAAATAATTTCATTATTTTAAATTAAGACTTGTGGTATTTCAAACGGAACCACCTGGAACATAAAATCCAAACTCATTAATATAAATTCAAGATTCTGGTTTCTTTTTTTTGAGTTGGAGTCTCACTCTGTCACCCAGACTGGAATGCAGTGGCCGCTCCCAGTCACCGCAGCCTCGACCTGCTGGGCTCCGGCGATCCTTCTGCCTCAGCCTTCCAAGTAGCCAGAATTACAGGCATGCGCTACTATGCCCAGCTGATTTTTTTATTTATTGTAGCAATGAGGTCTCGCCAAGTTGCCCAGGTGGGTCTCGAACCCGCGGGTTCAGGCAATCCACTCACCTCAGCCTCCCAAAGCGCTGGGATTACAGGCTGAGCCACCGAGCCCGGCTGATTCTGGTTTCTTATCTATAGTTTTAGGAACATGAAATTGGTAGATAAACTAAAAGAAAAAATTGTTTTCAATGTGATTTAGAAGTGGATTTTAACTAGTTATACACACTCCATCATCTCAGAAGAACTGAACTAGAAAACTGTAGCAAATGGAACTTTATATTACGTTCCAGGAAATATCTTCTGGCTTATGATGATGGTTCTCATGTGCTAAAACAGGTATATTACATGTGAATCACTTTGTAGGATTGGGCTTGTGATGCTAGTATTTACGAGGTTGGATATTTCCCCATGTAGTGACAGAGAGGATGATTGAGGAGAATGATAAAATCCCTTTTCCTGGAAATAACATCTACCTGAAGAAGTTATGTGAACCAGAACAAACAGATTTATATTTTGTTATCTATCTTACCCTTGAAGACAACACCAATCCCTTTTTCTAGGGAAGACACAAATGGTTAGCTTTGTAAATCTTGATGGACTAAGTCAAGTAAAAGCCAGAGTCTACTAGTTAAGAGTCCAGACATCAAGAGACAGAAATCTGAGAAACAATCAATTATGCACAGTGGTAGCTGCCCTCCAAGATGTCCATCATCAATTCTTTCCTTCCCTGTGTTGTTCTCTAACTGAGAGGTTGAGTTTATTGCTTCACTCCCTTATAACTGGTCTGGGTTGTGACTTCTTTGGCCAAAAGTGACACAATGTTTTTCCTTAGTGTTTGAGTATTGGCATTTTTCAATTCCTTTTCTTTGGAACATTTGTTCTAGAAAAAGCCAGCTACTAATTAAGAAGGCTAACTACCCTGAGACCACCATGCTAGGAGAAAGCCCAAGCCATGTGGAATGACCGCACAGACTCTCAGAGATGCCCAGCCAACTCTTACCCTCCCATCCATTCTGGCCCAGAATCTAAGGCCTTCAGATTATTTCAATTCTAGTCACCATCTGACTCCAACTTCATAGGTAACCTGGAGCAAGAACTAGCTGGTTGAGTCTAGTCAACCCACAGAACTGTTAAAGACAGAAATAAACGGTTTTAAGCTACTAAGTTTTAAGGTAGCCCGTTGGTTATGCAGCAACAAAGAGCAGAACATGCACTATGGATTCCTAATGCCAACTGACTATAATTATAATCTGCCCTGGCAAATATCAGTTCCAGAGGCAAAGACTGTGCTCATTTTGCTCATTGATGTATCCGTAGCAAGTAGCACAGTACCGAGAACATCAGAAGCCCCTAAACTAATTTTTAACAGTCTGAACAACTTTATTTGTACTAGTATGAAAGAGGGATCTATAGTCAACTGGCTGACATTTTTTAGACAGTTTGATGGCCCCAATAACCTCATGGTATTGGTGCTATTACCTCTACCTTCGAGATTAGGAAACCTCAGCCTTGTTTGGATGATGTAAATTTCCCAAGAAAGCAAAGGGGAGGGGTTTGAATTCAGGTCTGTATAATTTTAAAGCTAGCCCTCTCTGTTCACTATTGTCTCCCAGGAGACTACAACAAAAACAATGAGAAAACAGTTTGAAAGAGATGCAAAACCCACCCCTTGAATCTGACCCAGGTCTATCTAGTTCCATTAATTGCTGTCAAAATGCTGGAACCTATTTCACCACATGAAGCTCAGACCAATTGCAATTAATGCCACAGTCATGACTACAAACTAGGAACCAATGCCAGAGGAAGCTTAAGTTAAATAAAGCAGATGATCACGCACATATATTATGTTAACAATTAGGCTTAATCCTAGAATGATGAAGCTGAAGGGAAGATATTGAAGGAAGAATAGTGCCTTCCTGGGAAGAACAGCAATTTCAAATAGATTTTTTAGTGGCTTTCTATATTACCTACTTGAATATACTACACTCCCCTATAATTACTGCAGTATAATTATTTACTCCACATTTTATGTATTTCAGCAAGGAAATGGGATGGTATGATGAGCTCAGTGGGCAGATGGTTTGGTTATTTCAATGAATAATTTGAATGTCAACAAGTTGGTGGATGCTAGGGGGAGAGGGGAACTGGTAAACAGCAAAGATCTGATGCTTGACTCCGAGGTGGAGTAAGGATGAACTAGCAAGGACTGGCACTTCAAGAAGCCAAGTGCTCTGGTTTTGCTAAATTTATAAAAGGAGATGAGGATATTTCCCATGGTACAGTTCTGACCTACTCAATACACATTTTTAATTTTCAGAAGAAAAATATAAATACATCAAAACTTGAATAGAAATACTGGTAGGGAAAGGTAGATCTATTTCTTCTCAACTCAGAAGATTAAGACAAGGATTAAATTAAATTATCACATTCTTGTGGTACATGTACACAGGGGAATATTATGCAGCCATAAAGAAGAACAAACATATGGACTTCACAGAAACTTGGATGGATTTAGAGTCTATCATACTCAGTGATCTATCACAGAAACAAAGAACAGAGTACCATATGTTCTCACTTATAAGCGGACCTTGAACATTTATCATAATACTATCAGAAAGGGATTGGCAGTAGTGGGAAACTGCTGGCGGGGGTGAGGGGGGGATTGGCAGTTAAGGGAAACTGCCAGGGGAGGGAGGGACACACCTCATCAACAAAGGTACCTGCATAATGAACATTTGTATACCTAACCCTGAATTGTACCCCATATCTTTAAAATAAAATTTAAAAAAGTATCACATTCTCTGGCCTCAGCTTACAACTTTATAAAGGTTCAGATTCTCAAAAAATTGAAAGGCAAGTTCTCATTATTTTCTCAATTGTTCAGAAGCAGAGTTTGAGGGTTACAGTAATTAACAGTTATCAAGGATCATTAAAGTTGTTCACTTTACTGGTCTTTACTGTCATTTTCCATTACTTTTAGTCATTGATGGTAAGTACTCAGACTGTGGATCCCAAGGATCATGTGTTTGCAGTTCACTTCAGCAACCACTAGGTGGTAATATTATTGATTTAGTGGCTGGCTATGAAGCATGCCCATGAGGCATATCCAGGAGGCATGACCTCTTTAATAAAATATGTACATCCCTTCTACCATTAAGATGTAGCTATAGAAATTACCATCATACTTTAAAATATTCAAAATATTTAAATGGTGAAAGATATTCCTATAGTAAAGCTCTGCATATCAGGTACCTTTTTAAACTCATGCTAACTCTACATTTTATGCTAATTATATACATGATGACTTTCAAACTATACTCCTAAAAAAAGGAAAGTCATAGAGAAATCAAACTTATATTCATGGCTTACTTTTACAGGAGATGAAAAAGATGAGCATGACTTTTCCTCTAGGACTTAAGATTTTCCTCTGTCCTAAGTATTTATTTGCCACTTGAACTTGGAACTCCCGCTATTTGCATCATTGAGTAAGTAAAACCTCCGCAATTAACGTTCTGAGCCCCACCAGAACCATCTGAGCCATATGATAAGACTGTGACAAAATGACTATATTATGAGACCATAACAGTAGTAGCAGTTGATACATATACATAGAGTGTGCCAAGAAATGTATACATATTTTAAGAAAGAAAAAAACTGTATTAAAATAGCAATGCTCAATATATGCCAATAACAAAAGATGAAGACAAGTCACATTTGACTTCTGCAATTACAAGAGGTGCTCAAAGTGGTTACCATTAGCATCTAGACACTTCTGATTAGGGTGAACTAAAAGTAATACATAGGCAACAGCACTTAAAATGCATATACTTTTTTTTAACCCCTCCCCATGGTGCCAGGCTCTGTGCTAACTGCTCTACATACATGAGTCCTGGCCTCCTACTAGTGATGTCACAATTCTTTTAATGTCAAATGAACTCAGCAGAAGAAACATATCTGTATTCATTGAAAGAATGAAGTAGTCTTTCCAGAGGTGGACAATACCTACAAAACCATATATTATATAATATGTATTCTGCAAAATAACTCCCAGAAGGCAATATAGGTGTTAAGTTCTTCCATCATGCAGAAGATAATAATTGTGGAAGTCAAATAGAAGTCATGCGACATCAAGTGCAATCAATCACAGATGAAAACTTTGCCCTAGCTGTCAAGAATCCAAAGAGAAAGTGGTGGCTGGGCCAACAATTGAATGAAGCAATTTATCATGAAAACAAGTATTATGCAAGTTGCACAGCTCAATACTGATTCCATACAATACCTAAATACTTGGCACTGCAGTTCTTTACTAATCACAATGGAAACTTTTTGTTGTTATTGTTAGGAAAGGTAAAAGAGGATCTATGAGAACTCTAGGAGAGGAATCCCTGGTTAAACTATTACACAAAATTAAGGCAAGTTTTCTTTTCTGATGTTTTTCTCCTTTAGATGGTGAGAGAAGAATACTTATTTCTATTTACCCAAAGGGTCTTGGAACTCAGAGAAAAATAAGTGGTTTTCCAAGTTATTAGTATGGCACAGTAACAACACTGGGATTGAGGTCATCCTTACTTTGGGTAAGTTACTGAGACCCTCAGGCTCAGTTTTCTTATCAGGAAAGTTAGAAATGGTAAAATCAGTCCCAAAGGATTGCGGCAAAGGTTAAAGGAAGCACTATGCTCAACTACTGAAGTCAAGTGGCATCCTCTTCATCCCCACTTGAACTGAAAACTCAGGAGGAAAATTTTCAACAAATTGGAACACACTGTATTTATTAATCCTTCATAGTTTGTATAATGGTTTCACGTGTATGTTACCTCATTTACTCTTCATAATGACACTGCGTAACAGACATTACTATTCCCATTTTACAGACAAGAAATAAGGCTCAGAGAAATTTAAATCCTGCCCAAAGTCACATGGAAAAGTCCAGTGGTGAAGCTAGTGTTCAAACCTAGGTCTTCTAACTCCAAGCACAGTGCTCTGTCATTACATTCAGAACTTAAAACACACACACAACATTTTATTGTACCTATCGTTAACAAGAGTGTATTGTGCACTAAGAACTTGTTAAGAGGGCAGATCTCATGCTCAGTATTCTTATCACAATAATAAAAGAGTTATCTGTGTATAAAAAGAGTATTGTTTAAAGAAAATATACAATAAAACAGATATTTATATTTTTAAAAACCCTTTTAAGCAATAAGTGAACATGTAGTCATAATAGGAAAAGATAGTGAGATCATGACTTAGTATCATGAATATGACTTCATAAATTACTAAAACCCTGCTTCTGGGAAACACAACTTAGGTTACTCCTAGTTTTTCCAAAACAAACCAATGAAATACGGAAAGGAAGAACTCACAAGTAGACAGCAAGGTCTACACAGAAATAAAGATGATGACTCACTTGGGTCCATCCTCTACTTCTACCTGGGGACATTTTCACTCATCAGAAAGGGACTACTGCAATTTCAACTCCAGAATCTCATCAGATGATCTTAGGTTCCGCCATGATGAAAGGGAAATGAAGAAATCGCCTAATACCACTATCACGAGGTGGACCTTAGTCATGTTTTAATACTTACATGGTTAAAGGCCTTACTCAAAGTTGTAAAAGTCAATTTAAGATACAGTCCCCGTTCCACTAAAGCAAGTAAATAATCTAGTCTCAGGAACTTGGAGAGAGAGAAGGGTGTGTGTGTGTGTGTGTGTGTGTGTGTGTGTGTGTGTGTGTATGTGTGTAAATATCTGCTGTTGCTCTAGGAAGAGCCTATAAGAGTTAATAATACTTCTCTTACTTCTCTCCATACTCAACCATTCCTATTTCTCTTTGACTTGCATGTAGTTCTGAGACTGTGTTTAAAAACAGGAGACAAACCTTTCCTTTCAAAAATTAGAGTTAAGGCTTAACATGCAAATACCCATAAAAGAGGTCAGATCCTGATAATGATCTTGGGACATTAATTTTTGTGATTAGGCTTAAAGGATGGTCTATGTGAGAGTAATTTGAGATACAGATTCTTATTCTCTCACCCAGGCATATTCATAAAAGTGTACATTGAAGGCCAGGCACAGTGGCTCATGCCTATAATCCCAGCACTTTGAGAGGCTGCAGTGAGAGGACTGCCTGAGCCCAAGGGTTCGAGACCAGCCTGGGCAACTTGGCAAGACCTCATCTCTACAATAAATCAAAAAATTAGCCAGGCATGGTGGCGTGTGCCTGTAGTTCCAGCTACTTAGAAGGCTGAGGTGGAAGGATCACCTGAGCCCAGCAGATCGAGGCTGTGGTTGGTGGCTGTGAGTGTACCAATGCACTCCAGCCTGGGTGCTGGAGTAAGATATCAACTAAAAAAAAATTGTACATTGAAGTGCCTATGTAATGGAGAATGAAGAGGGCCCAAATGCAACGGAGAAAGGATATGGTAACAAGGAAGAGAAGATGAAGAAGAGGTAAATGATCCTGCATATTAGAGGCCTCTTCAAGACCACTTCAGTTTCCATTACTTCAAGAGAGTGAAGAAACCATGAGCAAAATACATGAAGTTCATCCAAGTCCAGGAGAAAGAACTGAAAGGCTCTAGGAGATTCGTGTGTGTGTGTGTGTGTGTGTGTGTGTGTGTGTGTGTGTGTCTTGTACTTTCTCACTGGCTGGTGTCATAGGAAGGTACTGAGGAAGAGGACCATAGGAATAGGTTTAAGCCCGTAGATCTGGCTTTCTACTTAAATGAGAAGGAACATATAAGGGACCTTCAAATTTCCTTCTAAGTCATCCAGTTCAGCACCCAATGGAGATCATTTAGTTTCTAATTCCTTGGAAATTTAACACGGTGGGCTAGGTTTAGTTGGCTAAGGGACCCGAATTGGTACAACGGGGAAGCAAAGACTGGAAGAAAATCTTTGAAGTGCAAAGTATCATAGAATGTTATGTATTTGTCTCAAAAATATTTAATTTTTAAGCCGGGCTCGGTGGCTCAGCCTGTAATCCCGCGCTTTGGGAGGCTGAGGTGAGTGGATTGCCTGAGCCCGCGGGTTTGAGACCCGCCTGGGCGAGTTGGTGAGACCTCATCTCTACAATAAATAAAAAAATCAGCCGGGCGTGGTAGCGCATGCCTGTAATTCCGGCCACTTGGAAGGCTGAGGCGGAAGGATCGCCGGAGCCCAGTAGGCCGAGGCTGCGGTGGCCGGGAGCAGCCACTGCACTCCAGTATGGGTGACAGATTGAGACTCCAACTCAAAAAAAAAAAAAAGGATAATAATACATCATGACCAAGTTGGTAATACCCCAGGAATTCAAAGTTGGTTTTACATTAGAGAATCAACTAAGATGGGCACAGTGGTTTGTGCCTATAATCCCAGCTACTGGGAAGACTGAGTCAAGAGAATAGCTTGAGCCCAGGAGTTTGAGGCTGTGGTCAGCTATCATTGTACCACTGCACTCCAGCTTGGGCAACAGAGCAAGAACCCACCTTCAAAAAGAAGGAAAGCAACTAAAGTAACCCACCATGTTATCATATTAGAGAGGAAAATCATAACATCTCAGTAGATATAGAAAAAA
>CAUYQG010052920.1:0-31545 GCA_963574415.1 Tarsius wallacei
TCCTGCAAGTGCCTCTTGCTTTTAGCCCCTCCTTACCTTGCCCAGCGAGTCACCCTGTACTGCGTGTGTGCACCTTGCAAGAGGAACAAAAGAAAGAGCAGTGCAGGTTTAGGATCTGTTTTGCTCAGCTTTATTTCTGATCTATTCCTTCCATTAAGCTGTCCCGAATTAAAGACTCTATATATTTTCTGATTTGTCTTATAATTTTTAGTTTTGGTTTTTATTTATTTACAAGTGGACATTAAAATAAATCAGGGGTTTTCTGTAAACAGATATGTGCAGTGGATGAAGGGAAATGAACACACCCAGTGGTATTCTGTTACCTGGGTTGCAAAGGAAAATAAAAGAATACCCAATTAATTACTACCACAACTCCTGGAATTCATACTATTGATTGTGTGGTTACATGGCACGTTCTGTATTCAGAACTGCCTACTTATAGTGTAGTTCATTCCAAATAGGATGTTTGTAACACATTTGCGTTAGGTCTTTTCAATCCTTAGCCCTGTTCTGCTCTTATGTTTTTGCATCTTGTCAACACTATTCTTAATAATGCTGCACATGCCTTAGTCATTATTTATTAATTTTACAAGGAACTGTACAGCACTTTCATACCTGTTGCTATATCTCCTTCAACAATAGTCTAATAACAGAAAAGGATATTTTAAGAATGAATCACAAGAAATACTGAATTTCAGAGTCCTGGATACAGAATTATCTTGACTCTTACTGAGAGCAGTAAACGTGTATATTTCTAAATTAAGGCTCCTCATTTCCTCGTGTGCCGTAGTTTCAGCATTCCCAGGTTGCCTTCTTCTGAGCACGCCCCCTTCGTCTCTGTTCTTCTTGGGGTGTGGTCCATAAAGTAGCAGACTCCACGGAGGCTCCGCGAGGGAATGTGGGGACACTCATCTGTCTTTGTCACATTGACAACTCTTTGGTCTGTGCAGTGATGACACAAAGTGAACAAGACAGACCTCACATAGCCGTGACACCATGGTACAGTAACGCCAGAGTGAGGCTACTGCTGATACCCTGGGTGTGTGACCATGAGAGACCTCCAGCTCTTCCTTGTCAGCAATTTGACTGTCCCTGTCCATGAAGACCTGGTTGAGAAATAGTCAGCTGGGTTGAAAAAAAACCCAGATCAAATAAGTTCTGTTTCTACAAACAAAATTATTGCTCTTTAAGAGAAAATAACTTGGTTTGTAGATGCCATTTCACACGGAATTCCCCTTACTAGCCCACTGCATGTGTCTGAGAGTACAGTCACTGTGGCCTACAGCCTTCTCATCAACCAATAGTGTTTCTTTTGTTCCCATTCTGCTGTAAAAAAGAATCAGGCGCAGGCCCTGTGGTTCAGCACTGGTGTGAGGAAGAGAGACTGACGAACTTTCTGTCTCTGGCTCTTATAGCCAAGAGGCCACCACAGTAAGAGAGCACAGACAGAAAAGAAGAAACTCAAAAGAAATTAGTGAGAAGTTCAAAACAACTGCACGTGCCCAAAATGTGCCCTAGTCCTCAAAATATCTTTATATCCATGGCCTGTATTTTTCTTTAACGTTGTTAAAGTTCAAACCAAAAATTGTTCTCAAATCCAGCAGGCTATGTGTTGAAAGACCCACCCAAAGAGCATTTGATATTTTACCTGAGTCACTGGAGGTCACGTTCAGCCGCCACACAGCCCCTTTCCACAGTGGGAAGCAGAAGGCAAATGGTGCCCCCAAGAGATAAAAGACATGGTGAGACCATTAAGCACTGTTGCCAGTTTTTTCCTATTTGAACTTTAGAAGAAGAAAATTAAGTTGCCATTTGAGTCCAAGATGCCAAAAATGTCGCCTTTATCAGCTGAGTTCGCTCATCCTCAGGAGGGCTCTTAGTGGGCTCAGCAGCAACTGTCTGTTACCACTGGGCTCCGAGCGCCTCTGAAAATCAACCATCCTGCTGTGTAATCAGCAGTGTCTGCAGAAAACCTTAATGCCTTAAGTCATGTGAAGGTCAGCAACAACATGCCAGAATTTACAAGAAGAAAAAATGCTGCTTGAGTTTGACACTCGCTGATGACTATCTTAATTTCTTTTTTAATCTCTTCTCATCTGGGAAGAAGTAGATGGTGCCTTGAGCAGTGGTCAGCCTTCCTTTCTGCCAGCAGCTTCAGGATCTCATAAGCTCACCTCCAGGTCCTGAGAACTGCTGAGCTAGTCTGTGGACTCCAGTCACTTCTGTTCTCTCCCAGTCATCCACTCCTACGCCGTGCCAGGGCAATCTGGCCAAAGCTCAAGATTGTATCCCTTCACCTCTTGTCTCCCACGACTTCCAGGGTGAAGTCCAGATCCCTCCAACAGCCTCCTAAGCTTATGCTGACCCAACCCTGCCTGTCCCCCTGCCTCACCACAGGCCTCGTCAGGTGATCTGCGCAGCAGGAAGGAGCCACTCATCTCCCTCAGAACATTCTCCACTCACAGCCTCGGGCCTTTTGCATGGCCTGCCCTTGTCTGGTCTCACAAGTTGTGAGGCTTTGGTTTTACTTTGAACAACGTGCTCCTTCTTTGACATTTCAACCACAGGAACAATCAGTTGCCCCAGTCATGCCTCCCGCCTCAGGGCCGGTCAACTTTCCTGACATCAGAAAGGTCACACTCCATCAGTGCCATTACTGGTATCCAGATCAAAACTACCCATTTAACCAATTAATACATGAGTGTCCGGATGAGTTTGTATTGGTGAAATTAGCCATTAGTTAATTAGATGAGCACTTGTCAGTGAAAATGAACAGTAATCAAGATTTTTGGATTCTCTTGCATGTGCAGGTGATAAGAACATAATACTGTATCCTATATAAACTTGGTGCAAAATGGATCATGGAACTAAATATAAAACCTAAAACATCTAGAAGAAAACAGAGGAAAGAATGTGGCCTTGTTTGGGGGAAAGTTTCTTAAATATGACACCAAAAGCACATTTTATAAAAGAAAAAAATAATAAGTAGAACTTCATCGATATTAAAATTAAGATGAAAAGACAAGCTAAAGACCAGAAAAAAATATTTGCAAGATGCACATCTGAAAAAGGGCTTGTATGCGAATAGATAAAGAACTTTTTATTTATTTATTTTTTGAGATGGAGTCTCACTCTGTCACCCAGGCTGGAGTGCAGTGGCATACTCATGGCCACCCCAGCGTTGACCTGCTGGGCACCAGTGATCCTTTCACCTCAGCCTTCCAAGTAGCCGGAACTACAGGCATGTGCTGCCATGCCCAGCTAATTTTTTTATTTATTGTAGAGACGAGGTGTCGCCAATTTGCCCAGGCTGGTCTCGAATCCGCGGGCTTAGACAATCCACTCACCTCGGCCTCCCAAAGTGCTGGGATTACAGGCTGAGCCAACAAGCCCAACTGATAAAGAACTCTTAAAACTTAATAACAAACAAACAAATGACGCAATTTTTAACACTGGGCAAATGATTTGAGCAGATAGCTCACCAAAGATATATGGATAGAAAACAAGCATGTGAAAATATACTCAACATCATTAGTCATTGGGAAAATGCAAATTAAAAGCACAATGAGTGACCACTATGCATCTCTCATTAGAGGTCTCATTAGGATGACCCCCCCCCCAATCTTTTTAACTGACAGCACTGGGAGCAGGTGAGAACAGAGCAACTGGAACCCCCCTACACCACCAGTGGGAAAGCAAGGTGGCACACTCCTTCAGAAAGCAGCACGTTAAATAGGCACTTACTACATGATCCAGCAATCTTGCTTCTGGGTATTTACCCAAGAGAAATGAAAATTTATATTTACGCAAAACTCTGTACATGAAGTAGCTTTATTTATAACCATCCAAAACTGGAAACAGCCTTAATGTCAACTGGTGGGTGGCTAAACTGGTCCATCCATTTGGTGGAAGGCTACCCAGCAACAGAAAAGAGCAACAGCAGCATAGAACAGTCTTGAATGCCTCATGCACAGTGAAAGAGCCAAGCTCAAAGGCTGTATCCAGTATGATTCCTCTTGCATGGCATTGTAGAAAAGACTGTAGGGACGGAAAATAGACCAGCAGTTGCCGAAGGCTTGGGGCTGAGTAGGGACTGACTGAAAGGGGACACAAGGGAACTTGGGGTGATAGTCGCTTTCTGTTATCTTATTCTGGTGGGATCTTACAATGGTTTGCATTTGTCAGAACTCACAGAACTGCCTGCTAACAAGGAGGAATGTTATTGTCAGTAAATTATTTCTCAGTGAATCTGGATTTAAATGAAGAAAGATGGTGAGCAAGGCCTGCTGTTGAGTCCTTAGGAGTAAAGCCCAAGGCTTCTGCAGTCGCTTGTTTAGGAATATTGCTTGTGACCCGAGGCCTGCTCTGAGGGTGGCAGAACCCTGACTCTGAATCACCTTCCTGGCGACCTCCAGTGAAGTTTCTGTGAGCAGAGTGCCTGCATCAATGCAGAGTCGGGACTGTGCTGTGCCTGCCGGGGACTGACGTTGACTTGGGGATCTTTAGGTGATGGGGGTTCAGAATAAATGCCCATATGTGTGGCAGAATTTAGACTGAGATTTCATTACTACTTAAAACGTCTCTGGGAGTGTAGCCAGCCCTCGCCCACTTCAGAGTTCCTCTGCAGTCACTACCATCTACCCAAAAGAACCTGAGAATTGGGTGTGACCAAACTGCCTCGGGCCACTTGAGCATAGAAATGCCCTCCTTCCTCAAGCTCCCTCGGACAAATGCCAAGAGACTCAAGAGTCACTTCCTATCATGAGCCTTTCCTGACACCCATGCTCCCTGTGTAGATGTGCTTGGAGACTGTTCTCTTGGAGTCGTTTTTTTCTCTATGTGCCACAGTGGGCTGTGGCGTCTTGAAGGGCATGAACTGTCTTCTGTTCCCAGGGCCTAGCACAATGCTAACACATTCATGAATGTTCAGTATGTGATTTGCTTAAATTATTAGCAACCCATGTAAGATTAGTGACTACAGCCAACACTTACAGTGCACTCTTCGTGTGCTAGACACTGTGCTTTAACTTGGGAGGTCGGTGTCATTACCATCCCACTTCACAGGTGAAGAAATGGAGGCAGAGAGCAAGAAGCAGCTCACCTAAAGGCATAAGAGGCATACAGCTGGAACATGTTGGGACTGTACATCAAAGTCAACATAGTCTCCTTTTGGAGCCTACACTGGTAAGAGCTGTGAGCTCTGCCACTCAACTACAACAATATCTGTTAGTAGAGAGAATGCTTCTCACATTATGCATACTGTCCTGGTGTTGAGAGGAACATCAGATCTCCTTACCAACACCGTGTGAACTGAACAAGCAAAAAGCATGGGACCGGCTTGGTCGGATCACTCAGCTGTTCTATAAGAACAACTGAGATGACTTTCTGGCTGAAAAAGGGGCAGGGGGCTCAAGCCTGTAATCCCAGCACTTTGGGAGGCTTAGGCGAAAGGATTGCCTGAGCCCACGGGTTCAAGACCAGCCTGGGCAACTTGGCAAGACCTCATCTCTACAATAAATCAAAAAATTAGCTGGACATAATAGTGTGTGCCTGTAGTTCTGGCTACTTGGAAGACTGAGGCAAATGATCGCCTGAGCCCAGCAGATCGACGCTGGGTGGCCGTGAGCGTGCCACTGCACTTCAGCCTGGGTGACAGAGTGAGACTCCAACTCAAAAAAAAATGTTCAGGGCCATTGCTGCTTCAGATATTCTGGTCTCAGTCCCAAGATCAGTATCTTCACTAGAATGATTTGCGGTCAACTGCCCTCCCCCTCTCTCTCTTTCAGGGTCCACTGTTTCCACTATCTCATCCCCCTGGCAAAGGAGGGTAACTATGCCATTGTTGCTAATGTGGAAAGCATGGATTATGACCCTCTGGTGGTCAAGCTCAACAAAGACATCAGCGCCATTGAGGAGGCCATGAGCGCCAGCCTTCAGCAGCACAAATTCCAGTATATCTTTGAAGGTCAGACCCTGCCTCTGCCTCAGGGAGTTGGGGGGAAGGAATGGTGAAGGTGTTCTTGATTTTCTTATTGTCAAGTTCAAAATTTGTTGTAAAAGTTGTTTGTTTGCTTGTTTGAACTAAATCTGCAATACCTATCCTCTCTGTGTATGACTAGGTAGACAACAATATGGCCACCATCTGCTCCTGGTTGATAAGGAGATTTAATCCAAGATAAGACAGATGGCTGCCTGTCTGACACTCCACTCATGAGATTTGAGGGAGTGTGCAGAGTGGGCCACGAATTAACTCAAGAGGAACCCATAAAAGAAAAAGCACACATAGACAATGAGTGGAGAATCCTGAAAGATCCTGATTGACTACAGTTATCACTGGAATGGGAGGCTTTCTCACAGAACACATTTTATCATCCCTAAATGCCTTCAAAAGGCAGGCAGGCAAGGAAGGGTTCGAGGATCATGAGGTGCCATCTGCAGACATTGGCCTGCACGGTTCTGGAAAATGTGGTGCCAGCCAGATGATGTTCATGGTGAATTTTACCCATAGGATCCCTGTGAGGATCTCAAATTATGTTCCCTTTTTACTTGGTTTGGTTTGCTTGTGTGTAGACCTGTGTTCTCTCACATAATTAGCCCAGTGTTATTTCAAACAAATGAGAAGGTACATCATCCAAAGAATGTGGCAAATTGACAATTCGTGCCAATGTTTGATTTATGAAACAGTTATATTCCAGCAAATTTGGGCCAAAAGATCCTATTCTTCCATTCAATTTAAAGATGGGTATGTGCCCTGATGGTGACTATCCCTAAAAGACTTCAGCCAGAAAGTGTGATTAAAGGGCCAGCTATTAGCCCCATGGCACTATAAATTTGGTGGCACCTATAATACTCCCAGCCTGCAGCCGCAGTGCCCTTCTGAGATTCACTTTTCCCTACTACACGGAGCTGCTTCTTTGCTCTTGATTATGTCTCTTCCCGGCCCTGTGTGTCAACATTAGTATTATTCCTATTACAGCTTGTGTTTCCGCAACATATTTACTATAATTTATTGTTATTTCTTATTCTCTGCAAACAGTGCACCCGCTCACTGCCTACACTTTGGGCAAACCACATTATGCTATGGCAGGTAAAAGCTGGGCCTGGAGTCATGGGCCTGGGAGAAGGACACCTACACTTGACCTACAGAGATTGTTCATATAAATAAGTTGTCTAGCTTTCAGAAGACATGGTTGTGTAAAAATATTTTTCAAATAGTAGCACATACGAGTGTATAGTCTTGTGTATTGTGGGAAGGTGACTGCAGCCAGGAGAATGCCTCTTCCACCACCACCACCACCGCCCCCCGCCACCTTCATCAAGGGAAGCCTTGTTTTGAAGACAGAGGGAGCCCTGAACTTGAAGATGAGCCCTGCACTCCTTTCAGTCCCTGAGCCCCTTGAAGGGACCATGACTTCAGAAGAGAGAACTAACAAAAGCGGATCTGCCTGGGCCTAGACCAGCTTCAGGTTCTGAGAAAAGTATCCTCTAGAGTCCAACTGCAGGAATAAGAAAAGAAGGAAGGCACGTTTACCGAGTTCCATTTAAAATTAAAATCTAACTTTTAAAAATAGTACCCCATATGCGCCTCACGTTGCTCTGAACCAGCATTTCTCAACCTAATTACGCGGGCTGTCCTGAAGAGGACCTGAGTTTATTGATGTCCTGAGCTGCCCTTTGCTCAGTTTCATAGACCACAAACAGCCCTTCAGATGTGAGAGCAAGCCTTGGGACCCCAGAAATGCCCTCAGTGTCCCTTGGGAATGCAGTGGAAGATGTGTGACTGACTCTTCCTTTGCCCTTTGTTTCTGATTTCATTCTCCTCAGTTACTCTTTTAGAGAGGCACCCCACTGCCAGTGTGGGTGTGGGGTGCATTTGCATTATTGCCAATACCTAATTTCTTATTGATTTATTTTTACTTGTCAGTGTTGAGGTGATTTGCATTATTGCTAATGCCCAGTTTTCTATTGATTTATTTTTACTTACGCAGGTTCCTGGTCAACTATTTTTAAGAGGCAAGGTCTCCCTCTGTCACCCAGGTTGGAGTGCAGTGGTGCAATCATAGTTCAATGCAGCCTTTAGCTCATGGGCTCAAGCCATCCTCCCACCACAGGCTCCCAAGTAGCTGGGACTGCAGGCATACACTCCAAGGTTTCGCTGTGTTGCCTAGGCCTGCCTCAATCTCCTGGGCTCAAGCGATCCTCCTGCCTCAGGCTCCCAAATAGCTGAGAGTACAGGTGTGAGCCGCTGTACCTGGCCCCGTCAACTTTTGAGTCCAAATTGTCCCCCTCTGTTTTGTAGAAGGAAGGAGAGGCCAAGCAAACCATTGAATGTGCATATGTTCTTCTCTGCTTCCCAAACATGCGTCCAGAAGAGCAGGCACTCCTGTGCACCTTGTTTCTAGCAGCCTAGCTTGTCCTCTGAGCCCCTGGCCTGATGACAGTAGGTGTGTAATGGCAATGCCAGACAGAGGTATGCCAGGCTGTGGGTGCAGAGCCCACCCACCTGTGACTCCCAGGGCAGTGTGGTGCTCCTCTGAATTCTCTGTGAGATAGGCACATGCAGCCACCAGAGATGTGCCTTCTTTGGTCACATGAACGTGTGGCAGATGAGGAGCCAGCAGTTCTCTGTGCAGGTGTCTGCAGGAGGCTGCAGCCTGGCTTCTCTCCCCCCCTCTTCTCCCCACCCACGGTGCTGCCAGGCCTGGGACACCTGATCGCCTGCATCCTCATCAATGGCGCCCAGTACTTCAGGCGCATCAGCGAGTCCGGCATCAAGAAGATGTGCAGAAACATCTTTGTTCTCCAGCAGAACCTGACCAACATCACCATGTCTCGGGAGGCAGACCTGGACTTTGCAAGGTAGGAGAAATGATGGAGCTTGGTTTCTTATACCAAAGCCCAGACCTCATTGCCCGTGAAGTCATTTTATAGAATAGGTTCTTGGCACTTAAAAAGGAGGAAACCGGTACATGTCCTTAGGTTATGGAGAAGGTGATTCCACACAATTCTACTGAAAGTTTAATGTCATTAGGCAGGAAATTTTTCCTGCTGTCTAAGCTAAGTTCTTCTTACTACAGAACTTCAGGAATTTACTTTTTCAGATCTTAAAGGTATATATGCTCCTTGCAGAAAATATTCCTCATAAGCCCTCAGTCGAGAGCCTGTGATATTTGCTGTCTTTTCCCCTGGCTTTTGTGCACGTGAGTGTATATGACTCCCCGCATGTACCCGTGTACGTGATTTCTCTCTTTATAAAATGGAAACTAGGTTAATGTAATGTCATAATTTTATATTGTCTTCCCTTATCAGTTATACGCTTTGAAAACATGATTTTTTCCGCATCCATGAACACTCCTTGAAAGCACTACTTTTAATGCCCAAACATTCCGTGATATAAGTAAGACTTTGTTTTGTAATGACTTGCACATTTTTGGACATCTGCATTTTCTCATTTTTCCTCTCAACTGTAAGTCATGTGTACTGGGCACATGTGTACATGGAACTCTTTCCCATCTCTCCCTCCGTCTTGTCCCATTTGAGCCCCATCTCTTCCTCTTATTTTCCCTGGGAGAAATGTGGGCACTCAGCACTGTCCTTTCTCTTTTATAGATTTGCTGATCTCAATTTTTGATGTTTCTTACTATTTTTCAAATTTGATAGTTAATTTTGTTCTCTCTGCATTTGGTCTTTTTCGAGTTGAGTCTCACTCTGTCACCCAGGCTGGAGTACAGTGGAGCCATCGTGGCTCACTGCAGCTTCGACCTCCTGGGCTCAGGCGATCCTTCTGCCTCAGCCTCCTGAGTAGCTGGGACTACGGGCATGTGCCAGCATATCCAACTAATTTTTTTTATTATTTTAGTGATGAGGTCTTGCTGTCTTGCTTAAATTTCTGGGCTCTAACAATCCTCTCACCTCAGCCTCCCAAAGTGCTGGGATTAGAGGCCTGAGCTACCATGCTCAGCCTTCATGTGATCTTTACACTGTCTGTACCTTCCTTAAAATGTCAAAACTTTGGTGCTTTAATGGAAGCTTGAACAATTCTGAAGAGGACAGTTGATAAATATGGTACCTTCACACTGCATTGCCATTTATACAAAGGTGGATTATTCCGTAAATGCCTTCGTTTCCAAAAGACTTTATGGCTAAGATGTCCATTGTTTTTAGTACTCCAGAGTGCTCCTGCCTAATAAGTAGTACTTCTGCATCTTTTCACTTGATTTTTTGATTCCTTGAGAAGTTCAGGAAAATTTGCGAAATTCTTAAGGGGATGAAGAAATATTATACCACTTTGACAATTATGAAGACATATATGCTGTGACCTTTGTTTTGGAAATGAACCCTAGATGTTCATTTTTAACCTTTCTTCCACAATCCATTACTCTAATTTGTTCCATTGCCACTCTGTCCCCTGCTTCTCTGTCCTTCTCCTTCCCTTTTTCTTTCTATTTGTGGGAGTGTGTGTATGTGTGTGTGCATGTTTATTACATCCCCTGTTTTAGGCTGAAATTGGTAGAGAGCCTTCTTGCTCAGATTAGGGAAGCCAGGTGTGACTGAATGCTGCATTATTTGGTTGCTCTTTTGGGGAATGAGCTCATTATTGAATTAGTCTAGTCATAATAACATTGACAAGGGGAAGTTAAAAACATGGAGGCCTGAGGGACGCAGAAAACTGTAACTAATTCTCTGAGGAATATAATTCCTAAATTCAATCACGCTTCTTTAAGTGATTTTTAAAATTTAACTGAAATAAGTAAATTAACACAGTTGTTGGCAGACGGCATGGGTCCCAAACACTTCCCGGAAACTGGCATCTGAGTAAGCTCACACTAACCAGGCAGTGCTAAGGCTGGCGTCAGAAGGTCACAGGTTGACGAAGCGCTTCTCCAGAAATAATGGAGCCAACGAGCCATGCCTTTCCAGCTGGACTGGCGCATCATGTCTGAGCATGCCGGTCAAATGGAATGTGACCCTGGGGAGCTGAATCTCCGCTGCAACTCTTGATTCTTACACGGGGTGTGACAGGCCACAGGCTAGCGTGCACACATGGCACTGGGGGATCCAGAGGATATCTCCTTACTAGACTGTAGGCTCCAAGAGGCCGGGGTGTGTCTGTCTGCTTTCTCAGTGCCTGGACCAGAGTCAGTGCTCACACATATAAGGGAGTGGATGTAAAATCCATGGCTATTTTAGATTAATAAAGCCCTTGGAAAGCCTTAGCCTTAGTTTATCTTTGATGCCCTGAAGGTTTTAGCCAGCAGACATGGGTCAGTTTTCTTACGGCCTCATAGGAAACCCGGCGTCTCTCCCTTGCGGTTCTTTCTCTGTAAAGCAGAGAGCTTTACACGCAGGAGCAATGTCGTCCTACTCTCCATAGTCTCTTTCACTCTCGTTTCTCTTGCTCTCAGATAGACATTCTTTATAGCCTTGTTCTTTTCCCCCCTCTCATTGTTGGTAGGGACAGGCTTTGTGAAATGGACTCCATCAATTCTGTCCAATTTAAAGCTATGTAAAATAAATATAGCAGCAATACCAAAATAGCCAGAATAATAGACTGTGCAGCGCACCTCCATGTTCCTTAAGCAGTGTCTAATCAAGCGTGGACAGCATCCGTATCTCAGCACATCTCCATAGGAATCTCCTCACACAGTGATTAATCACTCGTTGCCATGTGTCAGAAAACTTATTTAACAAGTCGTTGCAGAGTGCTTGTAGCCTTTTACTTCTACAGACTTCCTGGCCGGCGGAAAGCATAATTCCTTTCCAGAATAAAGAAATGAGGGCTCTGGGATGATCCCATTGATGCTGCTTCTTCCACTCGTGGAAGTGTGATGCTGCCTGTCTCTCTCTGTACACATCTTTAAGTAATCTCTAAAAAGAGGACAGTCTTGGGTGAGCTAAGGACCAAGGCAGCCTATAAGGTCACCCCAAGTACAGAGGGACTCTGCACCAATGATCAGTTAAGCCTTGCAATGGTTTTGTCCCCACTGTTACAGACTCGGAAATTCGCTTTGCCCAGGAAGGTCACCATGGAGGAACTAGAAAGTGGGAGGGCCTGTGCGTGTGCTGAGCTGTCAAGTGCCTTTCCAAACGGGAGTCCCTGAAGCCACCAAGTGTCCTGGTGGTGATGCGTGAGAGAGGTCTGAGGTGGCACTCAGGTCCCACGGAGTATCTTGTGGTCTTTACAGTTTAAGTGAAGCCAGTATTCAGGATGCTCCCGAAGCTTCTTCCCATGCTCCCTCTACCCGTTTCCCCTTTTGTGTCTGCCTCTCTTGTGCCATGGTAGCGCTTCTCTCCTTTATCTCTCCCATTTTATTTCTGCCCTTCCTGCATTCCTCCTTCAAGGGTTCATCGCTCCTGATGTTCTCCCCTCATTTTGGTTGCTTTCAACTGGCATTTCTCAACCCGAAGCTGACAAGAATAAGGAAGTGGAAGCTAAGGTTTCAGACGTGGTAAGGAGAAGAGTTCAGACACACAAGACTGCTTCCTCGCCCTTTGATGCCTTCACTCCTCCAGTGGACATCACTGAGCGTGTGTTCTCTCTAGGTCCTGCTTTCAAGGAAGCTGCATCGCTGTGGGCCAAGGGGACTAATAAGTAAAACGCAAAGTATTTCAGAGGATGGTGTGTGGCATGGGGAGGACAGAGGGTGCCAGGGTGGAGGGAGGGCGTCTGAAACACCAGCATGTCCACGGAAGTCCCTGATGAGAAGGTGATATTTGAGGAACAACCTGAGGTAAGAGCAGGAGCAGGCTCATGTGGGTATCTAGGTGCACACTAGGAAGAGGGGTCTGGGAATGAGGGCGCTTGGCTCCTCACTGGCCAGTGTTCATGAGGTGAGTGCCAGGGAGGAGTCAGAGGTCAGATCTCAGGACACCACCATGCCGGCGCTAGAGTGCCGAGGAAGAGCCGCAGAGGTCGAGATGACAGCCAAGAAAGCAGGGAGGCACCCAGGGGAGCTCGCGGCCCAGCAACCAGTGGCATGTGAAGAGGAGGGTGTCTTCCTCTGCGTCAGATGCTCCAATAGGTTAAATCAGCTCAAGATGGGAGGACTGGCCACTGGCGAGCTTGATGAGAGGCCTGCAGTGCTTTGGTTTGCATCCCTTTATCTTCCCTGTACAACTTACCTAAAGTAGGAACAAGCTTCTCCTCTGCTCTGTGGTAGGGTCGGATGTGATCAGGGCCAATAGCACTGCAACCCGAGGGCTTCCAGTGTGAGATAGAAAGGACCAAGTTGGCAGCTCTCCCAAGGTCAGCTCCAGCAGGCAGCTTATCTTGCTAGCAGCGTATATGTGGTGTGATGACACTGGTACTTCACCAAAACCCACAACCTCGCTCCAGTCATGAGAAAGGCCTCCGAAAGATTCTAACAGAGGCGCAGCCTCTAACACACCTGACCAGTACTCTTCCAAATTCTCAAAGTCACCCAAGACAGGGAAAGGCTGAGAAATTGTCACAGCACGAGGAGCTTAGGAAACATGATGGTGACAAGTAGTGTGGTATCCTGGGTGGCAACCTGGAGCAGAGCAAGCAGGAGGTACAGACTAAAGAAGCTTTGGTGAACTCGGACTTTAGTTAGTAATGAGGTATTAATACTGGCTCGTTAGCTTTGGCAAATGTACCATACTAATGTAAGATGTTCACGGTGGGGAAACAGGGTGCAAGTGATACGCAAACTCTGGACTATGTCTCCAATTGTTCTGTGAATCTAAAACTATTCTAAAAAATAAAGACTTAATTTCAAAACTAGGCAAAGTATTTAAATAGACGTCTATACAGTGACGATATACAAGTGGCTAAGTCATGCTGGGCATGAAAAGATGTTCCAGTTAATTTTGTATTAGGGAAACACAGATCAAAACCACAATGGGATACCACTCTACACCCTCCGGGATTGCCATAGTCTCAGAAAGGAAAGAAGGTGTTGGTGAGGATGTGGAGGAACAGGCTTCTCATTTGTGGCTAATGGTGCAGCTGCTTTGGAAAACAGTGTGTCAGTTCCCCCACAAGTTAAACACAGTTACCATATGATGCAGCAGTTTCACTCCTAGGTATATGCATTCCCAAGAGAAATGAAAACATGCATGTACGCAAAAATGTGTACACGGATGTTCGTAGCAGCATTGTTTATAATTGCCAGAAAGCAGAAACAACCCAGAGAGCCACCAACTGGTAGATGACTAGATATGCTAAGTCCATACAATGGATATTATTTGGCCACAGAGAGGTGATGGGCTGACGCATGATACAATACAGATAAACCTTGATGTTAAATTTAAGTAGCTCGTCACCAAAACTACACCTATTGTATGACACTGTTCATATGAAGTGTCCACTGTAGGCACATTTATAGCTATAGAGAATCGATTAGTGGCTACTTATGACTGTGAGGGTTGAAAGGAGGTGGGGAGATGGATGGAGGAGTTATTTTAGGGCGATGAAGACGTTCTGAAATAGATTGTGCTGAGGTTGTAAAACCCTGGGACTATTCTAAAGGCTTTGAGTTGTACCCTGTAAATGTACAAATCATATGGTATGTGAATTATATCTCAATAAAGCTGTTTTGTTTGGAAAAGAAAAAGAAAAAGAGGTTGAGCTTTAAAGCTTTAAAAACCCTAAATGATATGTCCTAGGAAATGACTAGGCCACATTTTCTGCTCTCATTAATGCAAGGACTTTGTAAAGGAACTATTTGGCTCATTTTTCAGTTTCCCTAATCCCATCCTGAGAGGTAGGAGATAAAGGAAGACTTTTTGGAGAAGACTGTGATGCTAAATATTAGTCTTAAATGGAGTTATCTCAGGATGAGGAGAAAGCCATTTCGAAGAGAAAGGGTAGCTCGGGTACAGGAGCAGGCGCTTAAGGAAGGGGTGGTAAGAGACGAGAGCTGAGGGGAAGGCAGAGCTGGCTTAGGGTCAGCTCCAGCACCACCTTCTCTGAGGCCTTCTCTCCTGCAACTTCAAACCTTGCCTCCCTCCCCCAACAGCACTCCCTGCTCTCATCCCAACCTATTTTTCAATCATGTGTCTGACGTATTTTTACACTTATTGTAAAATACGTAACTGTGTATTTGTACCTTGTCTGTCTATGGACTCTTCTGTTCACTGCTGCAGCCCAGGGCCTAGACCAGCACCTGGCGTGTAGTAGACATTCAGTCAATACTTGGGGGTGGTCAAGTTATTTGGACTTTAGCTTATTGACTGGAGAGTTTTAGGTAGAGGGGTGAGATGGTCCGTAGTGAATTTTGGGTAGATCGTACCAGTAGCTCCGTAGGACTTGGATTTGAGAAGTTAAAACTGGAGTCTTGCCAAGCAATTGGAAGGTGATTGCCAAGAGAGTGATGTGTAGGCGTGGATCAGGTCAGTGCTGGGGGTGGGGGAGACAGATGTGAGATGTGTGACGGAGCTAAAGCCGGCAGGATTTGGAGAAGGCTTGGGTAGTGAGGGTAAAGAGAATGGAGAGAAGGATGACTCTTCAGTTCTGAGACAGTCATCTAAGCGGATCACACCACAGGGTGTGAGAAGGCCTCAATGAGGAAAGATCGTAGGTGGCCGGGATGCTTGTAAGATGCCTGTAGGACATCTGCCAGGTGGAGATGTCCAGTGTGCACCTGGATATGGCTGGAAGCTTGAGGGAGAGACTGGGATTGAACAGACATGAGGACCATCTGCATGCTCAAAACCACTAGGGAGATAGACAGTGGGGATGGAGAACAGCCCCTCGGACCCACTGAAGAGGTTAGGGAAGGAATGGTCTCATGGGACGGGGGCCAGAGACAGCTCAGGAAAACCCAAGAGCATGCACGGCCACACAGCTGCCTGCACTGCCACTCTGCTGCCTGCACAGAAATGACACTTTCCCCCTAAGCTGATGCAGCCTCCGCCCCCCAGTAAATGAAAGCATTTTCTCGTTTTAACTTCTCTAACTCCTCTGAGATAAACTACCCAGAGCCTTCCTCAAGGTGACAAAATGGGTGACAACACCAGCCTAGAAACTAAACATGCTCATTCAGACCTCAGCTCTGTCCTTGACCTTGTCCCTTCTCTGAGGCCAGGAGTGGTCTTGGCGGAGCTGAAATGTTGCATTCCTCCCAGGGAGCTATGTACCTAAGCTTACCTCTCACAAGCCTTCTTCGCCAGGGACCCTGCTTTTGTTTTACTGTTGGAGGGAGCAGGGTGCCTTGGCAGAGGGGATTAGCTGTGGCATGCTGCCACCTGCTGGAAGCACCCAAGACATCCAGACAGACGTGGCCGGCTTGGTCCGTCCACTCTTCTGACAGGGTAGGTCCTGCCCTGCGTGGCCTGTAGTGGTGCATTGGCTTGGAAATACCAACTGCTCATCTACCAGGTAGCAATGTTTTTGACTGCCTTGCCAGAAGAGCGATTTTGTTTCTGAGGAAGAAATACGTGTCACGTCCTTTGTCTGTGTTTTTTCCCCAGCTTTATTCTGCTGTGGGTGTTGTTTGCCTTCCCAGTTCTGGGGTGAACCTACCCCTTTCCAAGCTTTACCTCTAATACTCCAGATTTTTTATTTAAGATGACTAACTATGTAGATTTGTGATTAATTTTATAGGAAAGGTAAGTCTGCTGCCAAAAATTCTTTTTAACAAGAATGCCTCTAAAATTTCTGTTAAATCTCTTGAATTTAATAGTGATAAGGAGCTGGCCCAGAGTTCCCTAGGGGTGAGAGTGAATTGAGAAATGTGATGGCTTGCATCACTGTTGCTGCCTGGTAGAAGGAAATACCAGCTAATAAAATTGAATAATAAAACAAAATCTTTATATAAGTACATTCAGATAACATTATATCACTCTAGTTCAGCCTTCCCTTGACTTTACTACCCATTTCTGAACATATCACTTTCTTCTGATCTCCTTTCCTTTTTGGCTATTACATTCTAGTAAGTTCCATACATTGTAACAATAAATTGACATCTGATTGATTGTTTAGTTTGGGCTGTTTGAATGCAGGTGAGCATGCCTTACTGGTTTGCCCATCCTTCATGGAGCACTTCCCATCAGGCATGGGTGCTGGGTTTCTCATAAACATGTCTCATGTGTGAGGCTTTAATTGACTCAGATTTCTCTTGATTGTGCTCAGTTAATGTCACCATACCTTGTCCATGCATACTGTCCATATATAATTTAGGGGTTCTAGAGATGTAGACAGGCAGCGACAGTCTTCCAGTGCTGGAATTGGAGGACTCGGAGGTTAGCATCAATGGCGGGTGTTATTATTCATCAATAAAGATCCCAAGGAATGGAAATCAGAAGTGACTTGTCCAAAATCTCTCATCAAATTGTGCTATTTATATATCCTGCAGTTCCTCTGTATTCATCATGGTTAGGAAATTAAGTTGACCCACCCAGTGAGGCTATTTTTCTGCCAGGGAAGGCTTGCATTGTACTGAAAAGACGTTGAGCTTGTTCTGTGACGAAAGCCCAACAATGATCATTTACTGACTCTACTAGAAGTTTTACTGAAAAACTCAAGGCTGGAAGCTGACCTTTCTTGTTTTCCAAATGAAGACAAAGTGTTTCCATTTTAGTGCTTAGAAGTGGGAAGCAGGCACAGTTGCCGCAGTGATGGCAAAGCCCCTCACATGCCATGCCAAGAGCAGCCTCCCTGGCCGGGCCCTCCTCCCACCACTCCTGGTGTGCAGAAGGCCAACCTCCACCACCTGCGTCGCTGTACACCTTGATCCCAAGGGAACATGTGCAGAGTGCTGCAGGGAGGCCGATGGCCATGGTGCCAGCCACAGCCAGCCCTCAGCGGAAGGTGTGCATGCTGCAACCTCCCCCATGCATGTGGCCCTCTCTGCTCCGTTTACCATCTTTATCATCCGTGTTCTGATTTTCAGTGGTCATGATGCCTCACTGTGCTGTGGTGTTCTTCATTGTACCCGTACTTTGATATTTTCTTGCTCTGGTTTTTATAAGCATCCTCTCCCTCCCTACTCTTTTAGGAAGTTCTTGTGACTAGCTGCCATGAGTGTATTTTACTTGTCTGTCTTGGTTCTGGGTGGGTTTTTTGTTGTTGTTGTTGTTGTTTGTTTGTTTTCCTGTACTTCTCTGGAATAGGTTCATAGTCCTGGTCATAACATGGTTTTCAAAGTATATTTGGCACATGTGAATTTCCATGTATGTAGAAAGAGTGCACTCTTAGCTAAATGCAAATAGGTTACCAGTGTCTGTACCTAGCCTGATTGACCTTTGACTCGAAACTGCTTTCTCTGAAACAAGGACAGCTTCAGAAAAGCGGTTTCTTGTAAACCATCCTAGAGGCATAAACTGGTCACTTCTCTCCGTGATGATGGTGCTGGTGATAACGTAACCATGATAATATGAGTAACTCTTGTTAAAGTCATATAACTGAACTCAGTACATAGCATGGACCGTAGCAAATACTTTGCCTGCGTCGGTTCACTGAATCCTCTCTGGAACTGCATGTCGCTCCTGTTGCCACCTTGTGGATCAAAAAGCTCCAGTCCAAAGAGGCTGAGCAAATTCCTAGTGTACATGAGAGGAGAGGCAGGATGCAAACTTTGGTCAGTTCAGCCCCAAAGTCTATGAGTGCCCTTCACCGTGAAGCAAAGGCTGTCGTTTGGGTGGCCACTGGGCCTCTGTTTTGACTTGCCCTATTAAAATGTGATTCTCCTTTTCACTCAGGCTCTCAGCTGTCTGGCACCTCCTTTTCCTCTGTGGTTCTGGAGTCATGTCTTTCCCCCTCAATTTCCACTGAGCTCTGACCAGTGTTTTTATTGGCTGTGACAGGCAGTTAGGCTGAAGAGGGCTCTGCAGTCTCCACCAGACTTGGTGGGTGTTGGGGTTGGCTCTCTCTAGCCCAGGTGTTGGTGCTGCTGGTTGGTCAACCGTTGACCCTCTGAGCGGTGGTCCCGAAGCCACCCTCTAGACCATACCACAGATTAGAGCCAGCACGGGAGCCACAACACTGCTCTACTCGGTCAAGAGCCACAAAGGCAGAGTCTGTGCTTTAAGGCAGCCAGCGGCCTAAGCAAGTTCCCGAAGGCCAGAGGACTGACTGAGGGGGCGAGGCTCTGCTAGTCTCAGAAGAGACAATCGTGGAAAAGGCCTTTAAAAGGGAGGGAGGCAGCTTTCCTCCAGTTCCATAAAGATGCAGCAGGCATTCCTGAGATGCGCAGGACGTAACAGGCATTTTGACACGTGTGCACAAGTGAATGGATGAGGCAGTAATGTAGGCCTGTGTGTTTTCATAGTCAAGAGCATGCTTATAGCTCTCGAGTACAAAAGAGTAAGGCAGACAGACACAGGAGCTGGCCGCTGCTCTTGCATGACCTATGAAGTCTCATAAGGCTCTGAACACTAATTCAAAAAATAAACATGCAGGTACTCAAAGCATAAATGTCACGTCTGCTGCCGCTCTTCGTCTCCCGGGCTGTGCTGTGGCTTTCCATCTGATGGAAAGGTTTTCTCCAGATCAGATCAGCCATTTCACTTTTTCCTGGAGGCACTCTTAATCTTTGTGTTCTAACCTTGCACGATACCAGCTTTGACCGCTGCAGTAATGATTTCCATGACCTGGTCTCCACATGTTCAGAGGCCTCCAGAGAATCGTACACCTAGTTTTCTCAATTGCAGATGGAGTCAAACGAGAAGAAAACAAGTCGGGTAGGAGAGGCCAACTCTTGGTTGACTTCTCCAGATGAGCTTGGTTCGAGAAGGCCGGATCCATGGCCTCAGCTTTTCCGCAGACATCGATACAGCGTCTCATTCTCCTTGAGGTGGTGTGTTTCACAGGGACACTGATGAGACATTTGGGGCATTAGGGCCAGAGGAGGGAGGGAGGTTAGGCTTGCTGAGTGACTGGAGTCTTTTATTGACAACATTAAAGGCTTCATGATATACTTGACCAGAAATTAATGACAGCCAGGTCCCCATTTCTCCCCTAGGTGACAGTCTTCTGTTGACGTGTGCTGCCGTGAAACTCATAATAGTTTTCAAATGTTTGTGAAAAACATAAAGTTGCTGTGGTAAATCAGCCTTTTGAGGCTCCAAGTATGTGGCAGTCTGTCTGTTTCTTTGGTTAACTTTAATTATATAGCATAGGAGAAATTTCACTTTTCAGTTTTTAGAGATTTTGCTTTTTTTCGTATCTTGGTTTTGTATCTCTCTGGGGACATACGTATTGAAATGATAATGACACATGAGCACCATTTGAACGAGGGAAGCATGTGTCTGGCAGGGAGCTGATTGCCTTAGTTAAGTTTGTAGCTATTGGCTATCAGTTATTCACCAGTTCCTGTAATGAGCCTTAAATATGTACTGTTTGTTGTGCAGAGGGAAAGAATTGGCTCTCGGGCAGTTTGAGGCTCCTTCTCACCAATGGCATGTGTCTAAATAATGGGCCCTCAAGCCAAGAGGTATATAATAGCTCTTTCTCCCTTTTTAAATTTAAAAAAAATGCGGTTTTCCAGTGAAAGCTGAGCTTCTTTCCTGGGGTCCTTCCTTGTGGGGCCCTGTATGGATCTGCTTAGACAACGCCAGCCTCTGCACTAACTCACCTGCACAGTGAGAGAGTTTCACTCTGGCACTCTCTCAACAGGAATCCTTGCCCAGCCGATGCCACAGTGAGGCCTGCACAGTAAGGCTGCCTTGCCCCTAGCAATAGGAATTATGCCTCGTCACATTTATTTTCAACTCAAATAATTGATATTAATAGTACGTTTTTCTTTTCTGTCCAATCTCTCCTGTTCATTCCTGATCAGTGAACTATTTTAAGTCCTAACGTCAAAGGTTTGCTTAATCTCCCAGATCAAGCTGTCCCTCCCTTAGAACAAAGTTTGTTTTTCCCTTTTCAATGGTAATCTCTTTCTTCAAACTTTTATTTATATTTAGAATCAAGTATAAGGACAGTAAGAATCGGTTATCAGTAATTCCTCTGTGGGAAAAAGCATGCTGCCTGGATGTCTGTGCTTTTTCATAGCAATGTTCGTTGGGATGTTTGACCCTGAGTCAAGAATATCCTATCCATTTTCAAAGAAGAATACGGTGCATTTAGTGTAGTGAGCATTGATGACTCTATGAGATACCTCAGTAGAAGCAAGAGTATCTAACTAGACCCCCGCATTTTTTTTCATGCTGCATTGTGGAGTTTTTCTCTCTCTTTAATTCTGTCATTGCATTTCACTTTATCCTTGCAACTAGGTAGTGACAACAGGTTACTTAAAATAATTACTTTATGTTACTTTGTTACTGTTAGCATTGCTAATTATAACTGCTGTGTTTTGAGCACAGACTTTGTGCAAGGCTTCTGTGGTTTACACACATCATCTCATTTAATTCTTACATTACCCTAGTGTGCTTAGGTATTTGCATTTCATTTTACAAATGGATGCAGTCTCTGAAAGAGGGAGTAGGCTGAGGTCTATATTGCTAGTAAATGGCAGGACCATTCAAAGCATTTGAGCTGTTGTGCTATACGGTTTATGACAATGTAATGCACTAGTAGTTCAAGAAAAATATCACAGCCTCAGCGCTTTTACTGACTGTATTGCACAGTGGTGATGGGATGTTCCTGGCTAAAAAGGCTTAAAGGAAGGTGAAAGGGTCAACCGAGGCAAAGTGGGCTGGAGCTGGTGCCAGGGCCACGGGAATAATGCAAGATTGCCACCAAGTAAGAAATAGAAAAAAGTAAAGTTTGTTCACCTTTCATAGATAGGAAAGGGGATGGCACTCAGAGGCAAGTGTGACCTCCAAGGGCCACAAAATGGGTATATTTAAGGGCATTTGAGTAGGGGGATTTTGGCCTTAAGGAGCATCCAAGGCTGCTGGTCTTTGATGTTGATTGTAGTCACATGGGTCTTAGATCTTGAGGTCACCAGCCATTAGCATCATAGGCCCTCAGGTAGTGGGCTAGATTGGAGGAGACAAGGGGAGGGGATTTTCCTGTAAGAGACTTGTCAAATCTTCTAAGAGACTCGTCCAATCCACAAACTCCTTGACCAAAAGGTGGTCTGTTATCATTTCTATGGTTCTGTCCTTGTCTTGCATCTAATGGAGATTTGCTGAGGGGGTGGGGTAGGCTGCCAACTTGACCTGCAGTAGAATGTCTTAACACTTTCTGAAACCTGCCTATTGGAAATTTATCTATCTAACCAGTGCTAGATTCAAAATGTGTCAGGGGTAAAGTCTAAGTAAAAATGGCTATGCTGAGGCAAACATACTACGTTAAACTAAATTTATTCTAGGTTTCTATAGGTACCTCCTTTCAGGAGGGGTGACAGGTTTTCATCTTCCCTGTAGGAAACTGGAAGGAGATGTTGTTTTAGGCTTGCAGGGATAAACAAAAGAAGACCTTACAGTTTATGAGAAAGGGCTTAGCACAGCACCTGAGGCCTGTCTAGGCATGGGGCAACAGAATCGATGGTCCCAACAGGAGCAGGAAGGGGTGTGGGCCTCAGAGAGACCTAGCAGGGCATTGGGAGCATCTGAGTCCAGAGGGAAGGCAGAGCCAGCAGAGAAATGGGGCCACCACCAGGTATAAACCTGTTCCCAGAGGGTCAGCAGAGCCCTGTGGTAATACAGGGACTGAGGAGACTGTCTTAAAATAACTCTTAAGAGGTTAGTATGAGCCAGGAGTGGTGGCTCATGGCTGTAATTCCAGCACTTTTGGGAGACGGAGGCTAGAGGATTGTGTGAGTCCAGGGGTTTGAGACCAGCCTGGGAAACTTAGTGAGACCTCATCTCTACAATAAATCAAAAAATTAGCCAGGCGTGGTGGCGCGCACCTGTGGTTCCAGCTACTTGGGAGGCTGAGGCGGAAGGAATGCCTGAGCCCAACAGGCGATGGCCATGAACATGCCACTATATTCCAGCCTGGGTGACAGAGTGAGACTCCTACTCAAAAAAAAAAGTATGTTTTGTTCTAAATTTGTTTAAAATATTCTAAAAGGAGGAGGAAGCAAGAAGCTATGCCTTTTGTTCTATCAGTGAAAAATTTAATCACTTTAAAAGAAAAAAAGTAGTGATGCTATTGGTATTTGTCTATTTTAGCTGCCCACCTTCTAAATCTGTGTTAGGAGATCCTCACAACCCAGACTTGACTTGAAGCAAAGATCACTTTCTATCATAAACACGCAAAAGTCCAGGCTCGCCTGCTGTGTGGGGACAGCCTAGGCTGCACCGTCAGATGTGGCCTCTCTGAGCTTTGACAGGGATCGAGGCCCTGAGCCAGGAGCGATGGGGAGCCGTGGGGCAGTGTCAGCAGTAGTGGCAGCTCCAGTCACCCAAGGCACTGGCAGGGGCCATGGCATGGCCTTCATCCAGTTCTGCTGGCGGCAGGGCAAGGCCTGGTGCTCTGTGCGTAGCAGCAGCTGCAGCAGTATCTTGCTGGAACTATCTTGAAGAGTGATTCTAGAGTGATCTGGCCAGGAGCCCAGTGTTGCCTTGCCTTGTCTATTCCCGCTCTCTTTCTGAGTCTCCTTCTCCAGCCTCCTGGCTCTCTGGGAGTCACCCAGTCCTTTCAGCAATTCCTTCTCTGCACCTTCAACCCCTGACTGTTACGTACATACATATACCTAGTAAAATCCAGCAGAAGCGTTAATTTTAACTTTTAATTCTGTCAATCCACAGCAAAGTTCGGAGTCTCGCATTATTATTACTATTAAAGTTTTGACCCACATCATGTTTCTTCATGTTGGATATAACATACTTAAATATCGATCAAGAATTTTTATTTTTTGTATGTCTTCTCTAGGTTAGGAAAAAAAAGAATTTTTATTATTTAAAGAGAAAGCACAATTGGCTGGATAGCATGCCCTGAAGCTTGACAACCCCTATCTTGGAAAATGTATTTATTGGATATGCATGTTTGTTTCTGTTATCTGTTACCATATAATGAATCATCCCAGAACTCAGTGCCCACAACAGCAACCACTGCACTAGTTCTCTTGATATAGCAGATTGCCTAGGGCTCAGCTGTAAGGTTCTTCTGTGGACTGCCTGGTCCCTTGCACGACTGCCATGGAATGGCACAGGGGCTGAAGCACACGGCAAGGCTTCCTACTGTGTCTGGGGGCTTGTCAGGGAGAGTTGGGAGGCTGGGCGTACTGGATGTGGGTGATCCTGGTCCCTCTCTCTCCCTCTCCGTGGAGCACTGGGTATGGGCAATGCTGGTCCTCTCTCTCCCTCTCCGTGGCATGCTGGGTGTGAGCAGTCCTGGTCCCTTTCCTTCTTCATGGGATCTCAGAGATTCCCCCTCTCTGTATTGCTTTTTCACCTGCTTTCTTCATCAGGGTGCTCACACTGTCTACATGGAATCTTAGGGCTCCCAAAAGCATACGAGTAGAAGCTGTCAGGCCTTTAGGCCTAGACCAGGACCGGCACAGTATCACCTCTGTCACATTCTAAAGCAAGTCACAGGGCTAGCCCTGGTTTAATGTAGGAGAGGATTGCATGGCATGAATAATGGGGCATGGTGCCTCAGGTTTATCTGTGGAATAGTCTTAACTCAGGCTGCCGGTCCCGTGTACCTAACTCAGCACCTGTTACTGTAGACATTCCATGTAGTTGTCAGGACTCTTTCAGTTGCAAGGAGCAGAAAGCTAATTCAAACTGGTTTAAGCAAAAACAAAAAGCAAAAAAAGCCCCAGGAAGTTTATTGGATCATGAAACTGAGAGCTTCAAGAGGTAGTTGGTTTTGGCTTGCTTTAGCCGAGGATTTTTTGTCCCACACCAGCAGGGTTCACTCCTTAGCTTCCTCCACCTCTTGCTGCTGTTTGCATTTGCTTGGCTTTATTTGTCTGTGGAAGGACTCTTGACAGGCTCTGTCTACTTCTGAGTACACTGCTGTGGCCAGGAGGAGTGGAGCATTCTGATTGGACAATCCAAATCCCCCATCTACACTTGCTGTGGAGGGTTGATCAGCCCAACCTAGGCCTCAGAGAGAGTGTTCCAGAGAAAAGCAAGGGTTGGTCACCAAAAGAAGAGGAACAGTTGCTGGATAAAGAGAAAGAAGAGATAACCCCTATGCCCAACAGCAAATGAATAAAATGAATAAATGCAGGTAATAAGTGAGTGGTGCAGACAGAAGAGTACTGAGTTTACTAAGTGACAGAGAAGACAGACATTTAAATACAATGATTTTACAGAAAGAGGTAGAGGTGCTACTGGGACATTATGCAGAGTGGGTTGAAATAACCAGAGAAGATGTTGTAGAAGCAATTTTTGAGCTGTACCTTAGAAAAGTCAAGGTTTAGAAAGAAAGAAGATATTCTAGCAAAGGAAAGTTGCTTTCTGAAAAACGAAATGCTGCTACTAAAAGAGAAGGTCACAAGATATAATTTGGGGATGCCTCTGCTCCACTGAGACTTTGCCTTTAGGAAAATCAAGAGTTTGGTCACTGTAGTATGTTGTAAGATGCAGTGTCAGATTTAGTTGATTTTAAGAAGGGTTTTTCTTTTTCTTCTTTTTAACCTGGATATGAGAAGTGGACGTTTTAGTGTTTAAGGGGCCCATACAAAACTAAAACTTCCAAGCCGATTGCTGTCAAAGAAAAGCAAAGCCTTTCAAGAAATATATCGTACATCCATTTGTTGTCCTTTGTCACCGTGGCTAACAATAGATGCTGAAATTTCAAGGAGTGGTAGTAACCTATGTTTATAGGCCTCTGGTGAACCTGAAGGCATCTGTGAATGTGAAATGTGATTCAGTGTGGGTCCACTCATGAGTTAAGGAGGATGTAGATGCGAAATCGCCTCCCCTGGTCTGCTCTTCTCTGAGAATAGCAGGGAAGGAGGACTGAGAACATAAACAGAAAAGCAGCAAAATCGGAATTGGCCAAGCTGCCCCAACGGCCCTGGTGGAGATTGGAGAAGGCAGTAGAGGGCAGAGACAGGTTTGGAATTTGGTAGGAAGAAAGTCCTGGCTGGCCCAGATTACTCAGATCATGTTGCCTGACACTCGGAAGGTTCTCCGTAGGTGGCACCCTTGAGATGGTATCATCCGGCCCCTCCTTCACAGCAGGAAGCCTCTGGGAAGTAGAGCCACTGGCCATGAATGATCCTGATGGGTCTAGAACCCAGGTTCCCTGCCTCCTCATTTGGGCCCGTCCTGGAGATCTTGATGCCCCTGCAAACAGATATCAGAAGCTCTCAGGCCTGTTCGTTCTTCTCGGAAACAGTGATGCCTGACGGCAGTGCAGGCAGCCCTGGAGAAGGGAGTTCTAGAACCTTCTGGAGAAGGCATCATCTTGGTGTAAACCTCCTCTCCCTGTTTCAGATACAATCCAAAGGGTGTCACATCAGCCCCACTAACCGTAACGTATGCGTTCTCGAACGCTAGAGTAATATTGCTGTGGATTCTTCTCTACAAACTGAAATTACTTCGTGAGGATAATTATGACTTCTGTTCACTACACATACTCATGTCCTGGTCACTAAGTAAATGTAGGAAGATTATTAGTTTTATTAGCTTTTGATATTGATGTCATTTTCTCTCTTACCTACAAGTATCTCTTCTGCTCACATCAATTTGGATCTTTTTTCTTAAGGAAATTAAAGTAGAAACTATAACACAATCTAAATTCTACAAAACTATAAGTGAAAACAAAATATGAGGACTGTGATCATGTGAAACTGAGACATTGTAGGAGACTTTTCCTGCTACTAAGGAGTGGAAAGTGAAATCTTCAGCAGATGAGCACAGAGGTCTTGGTCAGCCCAGTGTGGACTGTGGCTGGACCCCTCTGTCGCTACAGTGGGCACGGTGCCATTGCCCAGACTGGAAGATGAGTGTCCTCCCTCACCCTGTTATGTGCCAGCCTGATACTAGTCTTCTGCCTCCAGGGAAGATTTCTTCCCAGGGTGCATAGGTTCTTTTCCTGACCCAGAATTTGTGAGCATAACGTAGAAAAGTGCCCTTAGAGTGCTGGGAAAAGAGAGACTATGTAGACGTCTGACTGGTTCGGAGGAGACTTATAGGGGCTACTCACCCATAATCTCCAAACACTTGCTTTTTCCATGAGAGGCGTCTGGTCTAATGTAGACACCCGCCAACTGCCTTGAAAGAATGGTCTAACTCCATTGCCCTATCTAGCAAGTGGAGGTGAAAGAACCCTCAGATTCTTCAAGGAGTTAGGGGGGCGCAGAGGGAAGCAGACTTCATAACCATAGGACGCCCACCCGGGTGGTTTTCTCTTGGTGTGATCAAGAAAGCAGACCTTGTCTAGACCAACGTGTTCATGCAGTGATTTGTCTTTCTTATGCTGGGGGTGATGGGCCCTCTTTACCCAAGATGGTGTTTGACGTCTCCCTCATCTGTTGGCGTCTGTTGGTCCTCACTGTCAGCCCTTGGTGGTCCTTTTCAAGTAGCCTGTTCTCAGATGCCTCCACATCTTTGGAACCATTAGCCATTGGGAGTCACTGTCCATTGATTTCCTCAATGAATACAGACATGCGCAAGCACAAAGCATATCCTTCAAACTCCTCCAATATCTGAAACTTTTCCTGAAGAGGTTACTGTTGGAGGTTATGACAGATTGGCAAGGAGTCAGTCATTCCATCCACGCATCAAATATTTGCTGAATGGATGTGAGAGCTGACTGTTCTGGAGCTGCAGAGATGTGGTTCCTGTTTTTACATAGCATAGCATGGTGGGCTCAGTGATGGGAGCAGGGCAGGATGATGAAGAATGAGAGAGGACTGAGCTAAGAGAGGAGTTTAAAACCACAGAAGATCACCCCTCGACTTACACCCAAGAGAGATGCAAGCATATGTCTATGCAGAGACTTGTACACAAATGTTCAGAGCAGCATTATTTAGAACAGCCAAAAGGCAGAAACAACCCATATGTCCATCATTGATGAAGAGATCCACAAAATATAGCCATCCATATTCTGGAATATTATGTGGCCACAATAGGAATAAAGTACTGATACCTGCTACAACATAGATGAGCCCTGAAAACATCATGCTAAGTAAAAGAACCCATTGAAAAGACCACATACTGCGTGATTCCATTTTTATGAAAGTAGGACAGTCTCTAGAGACAGATAATAGATTAGTGTTTACTCAGGGCAGGATGGGGGGTGAGGGGGCAGAGAATGATAGCTAAATGATACAGGATTTCTTTTTCTGAAGTGATGAAAATGTTCTAAAATTCACTGTGGTGGTAATTATATCTGTAAATATGATTTTAAAAACCTGAACTGTATACTTTAAACTGGTAAATTGTGTGCTATGCAAATTATACCTAAATAAGACTTTTTAAAAACTAAACTATTAAGAACAAAAATTGAGATTGGTAGCAGGGAATGGCCGAGACCTTTCTCTTCCTCTGCCCCCCACCTCTCTCTCTCTCTCTCTCTCTCTCTCTCTCTCTCTCTCTAAAAGAGAAATTTTTTTTTATGGTTGAGGATAGGCAGACCCAAAGCTTGTATCACTTCCCCTGGAAGTAAAGAAATGCTTTTAATAGTCCTGGTGATGATGATATGATGATGATGATGATATGATGATGATGATGATGACGACGACAATGATGATTTGAGTGTGGAGCTAATTAGGACTAAGGAACTTCTAGGCACACTCGGGAGTAGCAACAGGCATTGCTAGTTGAAACTCCAGCACATGCCTCCAGCTGGAAGACACCCTTGCCCTAGAGGAGGAGCCACACTGGCAGAAGCTTTGGGAAGCAGCAGTTCCAAAATTAGAATGGATGCATCTAGGGAGAGATGGAAGCTTCTGCACAGATGAACCTGACTCCTTATGAATCCATGAAGTTACATGCAGCTGAGGACATGGAACAGAACTCTTTGGTTTGTATTTCCAACAAAAGTTTTTTCTTGTACGTTTTAATTTGTTGCTGAGTCCCTCTGTTGCAGCTATTTTAATGAGTGGACGTTGAGTATATGAAGTCGTGTCAACTCTCCCTTGTAACCCCAGCCATCTGGAACTACTAACTGTGACCCTGCATTGTCACTTGATGACAACAAAGAGTACAGCCCTTCCAGAAGCAGGGGCCTTTCCAGAAGCAAACTCCCTTTCTGAAAACTGAGGTGAGGAATCGGTGATAGGAGGTGGCAACAGTGGGCTGTTTCTAAGGCCCACTGACTCTGATCTGAGAACGGGGCCTCTTGTCATTGGCCTCGTCTCTTCTTACGGCCACCGTACCTAGAAAGCAGCACCCTCTCTGCTGAGTGATTATCAGGACACCACATGAGCACTCGACACTGCTGCCTAGAGCTGTCAACACTTTCCCTGCAGTATGGCTGCTGTCCCCGCCCAGGGGCTGCTGTGGCATCGGAGCAGCTGCCAGCCTGCTCTCACTGTGGCTGCTGTCATCGCTGTCACACCCAGCTGTGGCCCCCCTTCCTGCTGTCCAGGACCTGATTGGCACCCCTCCACACCACTTCAAGATGGGGAGCTGCTCCCCTCCAGTTTCCAAGCCATCTGGCACCCTTCACTGCCACCATCATGATGCCCACACAGCGGTAAAGCCAGTGGGACAGCACAGCCCTGAGCTGTGTGCTGCACCAGTGAAGAGTGTGGCGGCCACCTTGCTGCCTGGGGTACAGCTGGTCCTCTCGGTGAGACAGGGCCTAGACTCAGAGAATCCTATACTCTAGGGGTCATACATCTGCCCCCAGCAAGTCTCTTGATTGGTCTCTGGAGACAACTCAACTGGAAAATGATTCCTGAAGCCCAGTGGACGGCTCTAGCAGCTTCCTCCTCCCACGGCCACCGGATGAGAGGAGTGCTGTGCACTGGGTGTTGGTTTCAAGTGTCCTGAATCATCTCTTATGCATCCTCTTGCCAGGCTTAAGTCATGGGTAGGAATAGGGTCGCAGACCCTGCTGCTGTGCTTGCCCAGAGAAACAAAAAGGAGAAGAAACAGGATGGGCCCTGCCAGTGAGCGAACAGTAGCAACAGGTTTCTGGCCAAAACAAGGGGCGACATTGTGGATGGGTAAGGCAGCGGGAACCTGCAGTCTGGAGTGTGCGTGAGAGCCTCCGAGAAGCTCCTGGCTCACAGCAGCTCACAAAGATGTGGAGGTGCCAGGGGAGCCGGGAAATATGGCTGAGCGAAAATGTCGCATGTACAAGTGTGTCATTCAGCACGTCTTACCCCCCAGGTGTTGACATCCGGGATCTGTTCTTGCTAACATTGTCTTAGGAAGGGTGCAGGGAACATCGGGGTTCTGCGTGGATGCCAGAGCCCTCCTCATTCTGGCATTGGAGGAGCAAGCTTCCAGCCCAACAGTTAATGTCCCCACCCATCCTAGAGAGAAACCCACCCACAGTGCCACCCTGTAGCACTGTCAGGCAGAACACCCTCCCCAAGAGAAGGGCCTTTCTTAGAAGCATGATCCTGCCTACACTCAGAGGTCCAGGATCCAGCCCGATGGATCCCAGGAAAAGAGACCAGAAAAGGAAAGGGCAGGTCATGGCTGAAGAATTTGTGGAATTGCTCTCCTGCAGCTAAAAAAGAGTGCCCTTCCTCACATCAGAGGGTATGTTGGGTGCCCTGTGCAGCGATTGGAAGAGCAGCCCTACCTAAACAGGCCTCATGAATCTTCAGAATGCCAAAAGTGAGGAAAAGCTACTGAAAGCTCCAGAAAGAAGGGCATAAAAGGTCAGCAGGCAGCAGATTTGTATCAGTAGCACCCAGTGTCACAAGACAAGAGATGGCGTCTTCCAAGCTCTGAGGAAGCAGAACTGCAGCCTGGAGGCCGAGACAGCCGTCAGGCCAAGGCCGCCACCAAGACACTTTCAGGCCTGTGAAGGTTCTAAATGTTTACCTCTCGTGCTCTTTCTTCTTCCTAGGGAATGACCTAGGAGGTAGATAAACCAAAAAATCCAACAACATCGTAAAGCAAGTAAATAAACCAAAAAGATCCAACAACATTGTGTCTATAAAACACATGATCCCACTCAGAAGGACAGTGCAGGGCAGCCACAGGCCAAGGTTAGGGAAGATCCCATCTAATTGGAATAATGGGGTCCAACTCCTCGGGGGAAGGAGAAGACTTAAGAAAATAGATAAGGTGGTTGAGCAGTTGGGTACTTAAGGGATGGTAGATACAAGTAATGGAAGAAAAAGGAGCACTTAGGGGAAAAAAACACTAGAAATCCATGACCCCATCCAAGCAAGCCCCTAAGAGCAATCTCTCTGTGGCCCTGACCACACTGAGCACTCCCGCTATACATCGTGGTGCAAACGGTTTTCCTTGTTTTTCATGAATTGTAACACAAAGCACGAAGCATCCCCTTGTGTCTGCAGGGCCGTGTACTGACATGTACTCCCACACAGCAAAGGCAAACACATAGCTATGGGAAAATAGAGGCTGGGGTAGAAGGAGGCTGGAGAGTGGAAACAAGAGGGAGGAAGGCAGGTTTCAGAGGGCCAGGAGTCACCTCATCTTAGAAGTGGCACAAGCCGGGCTCGGTGGCTCAGCCTGTAATCCCGCGCCTTGGGAGGCTGAGGTGAGTGGATTGCCTGAGCCCGCGGGTTCGAGACCCGCCTGGGCAAGCGAGACCTCATCTCTACAATAAATCTAAAAATCAGCCGGGCATGG
>CAUYQG010052921.1:0-16955 GCA_963574415.1 Tarsius wallacei
GATTGCCTGAGCCCGCGGGTTCGAGACCCGCCTGGGCAACTTGGCGAGACCTCATCTCTACAATAAATCAAAAAATTAGCCGGGCATGGTAGCGCACGCCTGTAGTTCCAGCTACTTGGAAGGCTGAGGCAGAAGGATTGCCGGAGCCCAGCAGGTCGAGGCTGCGGTGGCCGGGAGCGGCCACTGCACTCCAGTCTGGGCGACGGAGTGAGACTCCAACTCAAAAAAAGAAAAAAAAAAAAATTAGCTGGCATGATGGCATACGCCTGTAGTTCCAGCTACTTGGAAGGCTGAGGCAGAAGGATCACCTGAGCTCAGCAGGTCGAGGCTATGGTGGCCGTGAGTGTGCCACTGCACTCCAGCCTGGGAGAGAGTGAGATTCCGACTCAAAAAAAAAAAAAAAGGATGAAATCTTTTTGGAACAGAAAGAAAATATACGCACCGATGGTGGTCAGATTCAAGCCACCCACCTACTCTGCTCTGGGACAAGGTAGGCAAAGGTGGCTGTGAGTTCACCTTTTCTACCATAATAGGACCTAAAAGTGTTTCATATGAGACCAGGGCCAAAATCCTGACTCAGAGCTTAAGACCGGAGCCAGGTTTTAGTACTCTGCCTTCATAGACATCACCTTCTGACCAGGAACTCCCCTGAGCTGCTAACTGAATTGCTGATTGGGGATCTGTGCTTTTGTCAATATCACCTCTAGGAACAACAGAACATCCTGTTTCTGCATTGAATTTCAGGTGGAAGCAGGGAGAGAGTTAACTGAAAAATTTCTAGACTGTGAGAAGTAAAGATAAATGAAGAAAAAGAAAGGGAATAATGAACCAGAAACAAAGTATTTCATTCAAAGTGAGCTTAAGGACAACATTCCAAAGTGTATGGATAAAACAAATGCCAAGAAACACAATCAACAGGAACATGGTTTTACTTCAGACGATATTAATTTCATAGAAAATTTTGATTAAGTCTGTGACATTAGTATGTTTGATGCTCATAAATAAAGACTTAGTATTCATACCATATTAAATTATAAAACACACGCAGGAAATGATGAAATAAAATAAAAGACTATAATAAAATTAGAAATCTCGAAGGTAAAAAATATAGTCAGTTAAATTAAAAACAAAAAACAGATGAGCTGAACTTTAGACTAAACACGGTTAGAGAACAAATTAGGGAATGAAATAGAGCGCTGAAGAATTAACCTAGTATAAACCCCGAGAGTCAAAGAGGCAAAAATATAAAAGAGTAGGTAGGAGAGGCAGAGGACAGATCAATAAACTCTAAATTACATTTAATAGAAATTCCAGAAAAGGAGATTGGAGGGGAGGATGTAGAAACAATACTTGAAGATCTAATAGCCGAACATTTTTCAATTTGCAAAAAGACATTAGGCTTTGTTTCCTACACATTCTTTCAATCACTCAAGAAACGCTTAATGAACTTACTATATGTTACACCGTAGACTAGGAACAGGGCATACAAAGTTAATGGAGTCATTTTTGCCCTTGCTTGAGGGGCTCACAATTGGTCAGAGAGATGGACATGTTTAATTAAAATCTAATGTAAAACGTGCTATTGATAAAACAGTGTATTATAGAATTGAGGAGGAAAAACACCCCTGGGCACAGAGGGGATGAGATGATATTCAAGCTGGGAATTTAAGCTGAGCGTTCCCTAGAGCATTGTTCTACAGTTCCTTGGGGCATTGTTCTGAGAGTTCCCTAGAGTGTTGTTCTGAGTGTTTTCTAGAGAGTTGTTCTTTAGGAAGAGGAAACAAAAGTCACAGAGGTGCTGGGCGGTGGCTCACGCCTGTAATCCCAGCACTTTGGGAGGCGGAGATAAGAGGATTGCCTGAGTCCTTCCTCAGCCTCCCAAGGTGTTGGGACTATAGGCATGAGACACTGCACTTGGCCAGGAAGAGGAATCTTTAAGACATAAGATAAAGGGACTGACTGGGGAAATATTTCTAATCAACTTTTTTTTTTTTTTGCCTTAGGAGTGACAACAGACACATGAAGAAATGTTCAACCTCACTAGTCATCAAGGAGATGCAAATTAAAACTACACTGAGATACCACCTAACTCCAGTCAGAATGGCAATTATCAATCACCCCCTACTTCTTGATGACACAAATTACCTTGATTTACATTACAGACCCATGAACATAGATTTATAGCTACTTTTTATGTTCTTGTTTTTCAAAATTTGATACTAGATTTAAAAGTATTATTCACTTACATTATACTACTACAGAATTCTGTAATTGTCTATATATTGACTTTTGATGGAGAATTTTATTGTTTTAATGATTTTATGTTGCTGTTTAGCATCTTTTCATTTCAACTAGAAGAACTTCCTTTAACATTTCTCCTGGGAAGGTCTAGTGGTGGAGAATCTTTCTTAGTCTTTGTTTGGCTGGGAAAGTCTTAATTTTTCCTTTATTTTTAAAGAATAGTTTTTGCCAGTTATAGTATTCTTGGCTGGTAGTTTTTCTTTCAGCACTTTGGATATATCATCCAACTGCCTTCTAGTCTGCAAGGCTTCTGTTAAGAAATGTACAGAAAATATTATTGAAACTCCCTTGTAGATAATGAGCTGCTTTTCTTTTGCTGATTTCAAGATTATCTCTTTGTCTGTGACTTTTGACAGCTTGATTCTAATGTGTCTTAGGGTAGGTCTCTTTGGATTTATGCTAACTGAAGTTCTTTAAGCTTCTTGAATGTGTGTGTTAATTTCTGTCTTCAGACTTGAAAATTTTTCTGCTATTGTTTCTTTTAATAGGCTCTCTACCTTTTTTCTCCTTTGGGACTTCTCATAATTTGTATGCTGTTCTGCTTGATCGTGTCCCTTAGATTATGTCCCTTGGGCTTTCCTCATTTTTCTTTATTCTTTTTTTCTTTTTGCCCTTCTCACTTGATGATTTCAAATGTCCTGTCTTTGAGTTTACTCATTCTTTTTTCTGCCTGGTCAAGCCTTCTGTTGAACTCCTTTAGTAAAATTTTCAACTCAGTTATTATATTCTGCAGCTCCAGAATTTCTGTTTGCTTCTTCTTTATAGTTTCTGCCACTACATTTATATGTTTATCTTGTTCATGCATAGTTTTTCTGATTTTGTTTTGTTATCTACCTGTTCTCTTTAAATTAATTGAGCATCCTTATGATGGTCTTTTCAATTATTGTCTGGTAATTTATATATCTGTTTTTACAGAGTTTGTTTTGGAAATTTAATTTGGTCCCTTGATCAGGCCATATTTCCCTGTTTCTTTGTATGACTTATTATCTTTTGGTGGAAATCGACATTTGAACAAAAAAAAGTCACCTCTCTGTCCCTACACTCTGACTTGTACAGGGAAACCCTTCATAAATAAGCCTTGCTAGAGATTTTATAGACTTCTCAAGCCCCCCCCCCCCTTTTTTTTTTTAGGGATTCAGCTTTTCTGGGCTTGTGTGTATAATCTTCTTTGTTGAAGAGGTTTGCCTGCTTCTACTCAAGTCCTCCTCCTGGTGTCTTCCTGTAGTAATAGCAGCCTCTTTGGTACCCTCACAAGCCTTGGTATTTGAGCACTATCTAGTGTCTGTCTGTGTGCACCCTCTCTGGTGCTAGACCAAGCCCTTGTAATCTATTTTGTTCTCAGTGGCCCTTTCTGGCACTCATTTTTGCCAGGACTTAGGCAGAAATAATTCTATTGGGCAGCCCTCCCAAAAGTCAGAATATTGAATGCATGTTCCACTCTTCTCTTTATCTCCCCAAGAAGAAACCAGAATTGGAAATGTTCTCCCAGTAGCATTGTGCTGTGATGAATATATGCCATGAATTTCCCACTGTCTTTTATATTTTTCATTTTGGCTATATTCTCATCTGGGGTTCAAGAACATCTTAACTGAGTTCTGGGTTGTTCATAAAGGCAATTGTTCTGTGTATTCTTATGGATTTAGTGTCTCTGTGGAGGAAGTAGGGCCTGGGGCTTCTTATTCTGTTATCTTGCTGACATGAGTCTCTCTATTTATGTATTTCTTGAATAATTACAAATTAATGTTTAAATAGATACTAGTAGCTCCTAATAATTCTAATGAAAACTTAAAATCTAGAGATTAATTTAACTACTATTTATGTGTATTCTACTATCTAAAATCCTTCTGGAAAGATATACGTGAATTTCCTCAAGGACATAATGAGGGTGTAATTCTTGCGAATTTATCTTTAGCCTCCTTTCCTGTTGTAACCCTGTATAAGATGTAAAAGCTTATGCTGCCTCAATCAGTCAGAGATCAAAAGAAACAGACTGAATCAAATAATTTCAACTGTATTAAGTGGTTCTCTTTAATTTATGTTTTAAACAAATTTGATGTAATTTTTAATTTTTCAAATTTTCTTTCTTCCTAATTAAGACTCAAGGGTACACATGCATATTCACTACATGGACATATTGTGTAGTGGTGGGGATTGGGTCTCAGGTGGCTCATTCCCCAGATAGTGAACATTGTACCTAGTAGGTAGTTTCTGAACCTCTAATCCCTCTTCCCCTTCCTTCTTATTGGTGCTCCCAGTGTCTGTTATTTTCATCTTTGTGACTATTTACCTCCTACATATGAGTGAGAACATGCAGCACTTGGTTTTCTGTTTCTGACTCAGTTTACTTAGGACAATAATCTTCAGCTTCATCCACGATGCTGCAAAAGATATATTTTCTAAAATAAGCATGTTATTTTCATGATATCAAAATTAAGTGATAAAACCCCAAAATAGAAAGCTGAGTTTATTCTCAGTAGATTAGTATAATTGTATTTTTATTACTCTTTCTTTATTTCTCAGGCAATGGTACAACATAACCGCTTAGAGCTTCTCCACCATCCTGTGTGTAAGGAATATTTACTTATGAAATGGTGAGTATTAAGTAGTATTTCTTTTTTAAAATTCTATAGCCATTAAACCTATTAAAAATCTTTTGAACAAGTATGTTTAATGGTATTTTAATATTTTAAATTTTGTTATTTTAATATTTTGTACTCTGAAAAAATAAGTGTCAAAGTCAAATTTTCGTGTTAAAAATGCTGATGTTGTTTATCTTTGACGTTAAATGAAATATTTGTGGGGGTAGGTGGAATCATTACATAAAACATGAAAAAATATCCTGGACCCTGCAATTTAGTGGACAGTGAAATAAGAGATGTGTTCTAGGGAAGAGCACTCACCTTTAAGTCAGATCATATGGGCTAAAGTTTCCATTCATTTGTCAGTCACGATTTGCTCACAAATTGACATTCTTTCTCTGAAAATTACAAAGGAGAACTAGGTTTTCTTGGTTCTAAAGTTCAATGAATTTACCAAATAGATTTCTAAAAAATATTTTTCCATAGATATCTTAAGTAATTGTATGGTTTGTTTATTTTTTGGTAGGTTGGCTTATGGATTTAGAGCTCATATGCTGAACCTAGGCTCTTACTGTCTTGGTCTAATACCTATGACACTCCTTGTTGTCAATATAAAGCCAGGAATGGCTTTCAACTCAACTGGAATCATCAATGAAACTACTGATCATTCAGAGATATTAGACACCACGGTATTTTCAAACTTTAACTTTTAAAAATAAATGATTATTAAAAATGTATTTATTCTTAAGCATGCTAAGCCCATAGTGAATCTGAAATATCAGAAATTTGATCACTATAAATAGCCTATAGAATTCATGTATGGTATCCATTTATCCTCAAATTTTTTTGTGAAATGAGAGAGAATATAAATAAATAGTTCAACAAATGAGTTTGTAAACTTACTCAAAAGAAATGGACAAGTATTAGATGCTAGCATGAATGTCAAAGTGTAAAACTTTAAAATTGATCTACAAATAAAGCAGATATGTGATTGCCAAGGACTGTAGGGAGCAAAGAATAGGGAAATATTTTTAGTGGCATGAGATTGCCATTTGAGATGATGAAAAAGTTATGGAATTAGATAGTAGTGATGGTCACGTAACATTGAATGTACTTAATACCACTGAATTGTACATTTAAAATGTAAATGAAAAATGTAAGACTTTTAAAATGGCAAATTTTATGTTATGTGTATTTTACCACAATTTTTAAAAAAGTATATAGGTCTACAGGTTCATATTCCTTTAGAATTTAAAGGCATTTTTGAACCTCTCTTTAAAAGGATATTATAAAATGGTATATGTCATCTCTACTGTGTGAGTTGAGTATTGACATTACAGTAATTTTCTGTGTTACTCAGACATGTACAGTGTATAGAAAACAAGCAAAAAAAACACTTAATAGTGAAAATTAGGAAAAAGTAAGAGTCTTTTATTTTATAGCCCTCATAACTGCCTGTCTGATCCTTTGTTGTTGCTGTTTCAGAATTCATATCCAATAAAAGTTTGTATGATTTTAGTTTTTTTATCAAGTATACTTGGATATTGCAAAGAAGTGGCTCAGATTTTCCAGCAGGTATGTAATACATTTTGTATCTCTAAAGCTGAGCATATTTCCATATGCAGAGCATAAATTAATTGATAATAACGTTATGTCATAATAAATTCACATAACTTAACTAATGTACATATTGAAAATACTGAGTATAAACTTTTCAAAGTGCAGAAATTACATGATTTTAGGAAAGTCACTGCCTGTTTAATGTACCTGTAAAAAAGATTTTCTGCCTTTACTAGTCCATATGGATCTGCCTGGCTGCAAATGGCCATTATGAAAGACTTTTCTGTGTTTTTTCACATCATTTTTAATATTTTACTAACGTAATAGTCAGATTTTGAATTTGATACTTTTAAATGTTTATAAATAATTTATCTAGCCTAAGACTTCATTTCATATGAACTTTACTTTGAATTCCTTTTTCAACAAGAGTGCTTTTCTTTATTAAATAAAATTCCAAGTTATAATAGAAATTGGGAATTTTTATAGCATAATTTTTATTTTATACTCTATTTTTTTAAATTGATGAACCTAGTTCAGATCAGACTGAAGGATATGTAAATTATCTGTAGGTCTTTGCTTTGGTTGATAAATGGCATGGCATAGGTCTTTCATTTCTCAGTGTGGAGGTTTAAAGTCTTTTATTATTTATCTTTTTGTATGTTTTTGTGAATATTATTTTCATAGGTCATATACCTCTTATGAAACACCTCATTTCTGTGAAAATTTTCATCATGTAAACGCATGAATATTTGCATTAAATAATTTAATGATAATGCTTTGCATTTGTTTAATATAATTGCAAATTCTTTCATATATGTGCTTTAAGCAAATTGTCACAATTCTGAGAGTTAGACTGCATTGTTCCACTTAACTTTAAAAGATTTAGGGCATATTAATTAACCTCTCTTGTCATTATTTTCATTTTCTCATATGAAAGTTGCAAGTTATAGTCTAAATTGAGCCACAAAGTTATATGAATTCTCTGTCAGATTTGGTCTCTAAATTTTCTTGTCTTAAATGGCCTACTGTAGGGGAAATTTAATGTTTAAAATTTGGAATATTTGAGAATACCATTGTGATTTGTTCTCACTTCCTAATCAAGTCTTAGCACAGGTATCTAATCTCTTTAGAAACAGCTTTAGTTCATAAAGAGAACTCCAAATGCATGTCCTTATATAGGCAGAAAGGTGCCAACTTGCAGTCTCCCAGAAATTTCCTTAAGATGGACTGGACTCTACAGGGAAAGCCCAGCAATTTGTAGGATTTCCTTAGGCATCAGAGTCCCATAGTACCAGGTTAACAGATGACTCTGGGCCATTTCCAATCTTGATCTGTACCCTGGGGGCTCTGAAGTCAATCCAGGATGGCAGGAGGTGACTCCGCGATCCTAAACTTCTCTCCAGATGGCTATAATGCTAGAAAAAAATTGTTACTAGTCATATATATATGTAATTTTTCATTATTTTCGTTCGCAGGAAAGGAATTACTTTTGGGATTATAACAACATCGTTGAATGGATTATCTATACAACAAGCATCATTTTTGTGCTGCCCTTGTTCATTAATATACCAGCTTATGTGCAGTGGCAATGTGGAGCAATTGCTATATACTTCTATTGGATGAACTTCTTATTGTATCTTCAAAGGTAAAGCCAGCTTGCATGATCTCTACATTCTTTAAGCATTTGGGGGGGCGGGGGGCGGTCAGGGTCTCACTTTGTCACCCAGGCTGGAGTGCAATGGCACAATCATGACTCACCGCAGCCTAAGTCTCCTAGGCTCAGGCAATCCTTTTGCTTCAGTCTCCCATGTAGCTAGGACTACAGGCATGTGCCACCATATCTGGCTAATTTTTGTAGTTTTGTAGAAATGAAGTCTTGCTATGTTGCCTAGACTGGTCTCAACTCCTGGGCTTAAGCAATCCTGCCACCTTGGCCTCCCAAAGTGCTAGGATTACAGATGTGAGCCACTGCATTTGGAACCTTTAAGCATTTTTAACATCAAAAGAAAAACTATTGTAAGTGACATAAATTTATAACTGGCTCACTCCTTTTCCAACTGTTTTTTTAAAAAGTTTTCGGAGGTTTTTTTTTTTTGTATTCTATTAAGGAAAACTTGGGGGCTGGTTCTGGAATTTACAGTGTAGATTAAAGTTTCTCAGCTACAGCACTACTGAAATTTGGGGCCAGACAGTTTTTTTGTTTGTTTATAGAAGGAGACTGTCTTGTGTGTTGTAAAATGTTTAGTGGTATCCCTGGCTTCTACCCACTAGATACCAGTAGGATCCGGCTCTTCTCAGTTGTGATAACCAAAAATGTATCCAGAAATTGCGGGATGTCCACCGGGTACCAAATAAGTCCAGATCAAGAACTACTGGTCTAGACCAATCTAGATGAAATGTGGAGCTTAAATGGGAATAAAAGTGTTGGCTATTCTTGTTTCAACTGATATTATTTTGTAATCATTTACTTTGTATTAAAACACTCAAATTGAACTGATAGGTAGTTTGGGGAATAACAGTGGTATTGAAAAAAATAAGCCCAAAGAATCTAATTTTAGAGAGAGGATAAAGACTGAATTCTCTCTACATCTGACAATTGCTAATGTTTAGTTAATTGTTATTTTACATAAATTTTACAATAACAAGAGGCCAGGCTATTACTTGCATTATCTGAAAGAAGAAGCTGTAGCACTAAGTTAAATAACTTGCTCAAGATCTCAGCTAGTCAGTGAAAACTAACCAAAGTCTTTTTGACTCCAGGGATCATGGTTTTTCCACCATATCATCTGCATTGCTGAGTCATGAGCACAGTGATGCAGAGTTGAGCCCAAGCCCTTGGAGAGGACATGGTATGGTGAAAAGAAAGGATTCAAGACAGGTTCAGACACTGTCATTCCCTTGGCTCTGTCCTTATCAGTGACCTTGGCAAGTTACTGGACATCTCTGTGAATTTAGCTAAAGTTCCCTTCAGCTTTAAAATCCTGTGATTCCCTCTTTTAACAAATTTTCCTGGCCAAAGGAAACGTACAGCTTAATGGTCAGAAAACATTCCCATTATCTACCCAAACGTTTCACAATATAGGATGCTGGAAGCAGAAAAGGAAACTGAAGGAGGCTGTGAGGATGGGTGAATGTAAAACATGTGTGTCTTGCAGTCGATGCCTTTGGGAACGTGAGCTCATCTAATCAATCTCTACTTGATTCAGTACATATCTTTTAATCCTGTATTAAGCATCTGGTAGCATTTTCTTTGATATTGGGAAGTTATTATTTTTCTCTCCCATTTTAGTTGAAGTAATGTCAAGTTGTCAAGTAATAAAATAAAGATAAACATTAACAAAAGAGAGAAAAAAAGCAACTTGGAAATAAGACTTGATTAGTCATGAATTCTCGTGTCCTCGTTTTCAAAGTAATTGACCTCAATTATCTGTGAAATCTAGTACCTGATTTAATGCATGGTACATCTTGTCACTGAATGAAATGCACTCAGACTACAAAAGTGAGAAAATAATTTATTTATTTTTTATTTTCCTAGATTTGAAAATTGTGGAATTTTCATTGTTATGTTGGAGGTAATTTTGAAAACTTTGTTGAGGTCAACAGTCATATTTATGTTCCTTCTTCTGGCTTTTGGGTTCAGCTTTTATGTCCTCCTGAATTCACAGGTAAGGCAGTGGCATCAGTAGTTGATTTTGTCACTATAACTATTAAAAATATATACTTATACTTAAATCTCAATGGCCTAGAAAATTCATAATCACATAACAACAGTATTTGAATACTTTAGCTATTTCAATATGATATATCTTTCAAATGATTTTATTGCAAAAAAGTGTAGTCTTTCTAAATTACTTTTTGCATTATTAGAAAGTTTATGTATAGTGCCTGATGACCTGCTATATGTGCAGAAAAGATATTTTTGATGACTTTGCCACAGTTTATTAATTTTTCTTATTACTGCATTTCGGTAGTTATATGCCTGTAACTGTTTTAAAGTATTCTTTCTTAATAGAATATTTATTGTTTTACCCTCCAGGAAACATTTTTTTCCTTATATACATTATGAATTTCATTTTTACCCTGCCATTTTTTCTCAGGATGCTTTCAGCTCTCCATTGCTTTCTATAATCCAAGCTTTCAGCATGATGCTAGGAGATATCAATTATCGAGATGCCTTCTTAGAACCATATTTGAGAAATGAGTTGTCATATCCAGTGCTGTCCTTTGCACAGCTTATTACCTTCACCATTTTTGTCCCAATTGTCCTCATGAATTTACTTGTGAGTAATTTATCCTTGTATTTTCTCTTTGTTGCTCGTTTGAGACATTTGATAATGGTAACTATTTTAACTTCCTTAACTTCCCTCCACTGGGGGGATGAGGAAGGCTCTACTACAAAATCTGTCCTTTCAGCATTTATTTGGTGCCTGAGGAGTAACAAGGGCATTAAAGGTTCAAGGGATACAAAGATGCATTCACTTGGCAAATACTTACCAAGAAGCTACTAAAGGCCATACACTTGTTATTGGTTCTGGGAAACATTCGTGAACAAAACAGACCAATACTCAGTCCTAATAGGATTCTAAACTAGTCAAGAAGTTAGGTAATAAACAAACATGTAGCACAATGTCATAATGTAACAAATGCCATGAAGAACAAGAAAGCAGAAAAAGGCAATAAAGGTGAAGGTGTGTGTTGCTTTGTGATTGGGGTTGGTCAGAAGTTAAGTAGAACTTTATAGTGGGTCTTGACTCTACCCATGAATTTATCATTGACCAGATAATAAGTGGGAAAAAGCTTCTCATGAGGAGAGCATCTGCAACATTCTAATGCCACATCAAACCCAATCAAAGGCTAGACACCCACATCCATCCTTCCATGCGGAATTTTGTAAAGAATCTGCTCAAGCCATGAGCATCTTAGCGGATGCCAGCAGAAGTGCATCCCAGTTGCAGGTCCACAGAGAGCCTTACTGACATTACGGTGCCTACTCTTTCCTTTTCCATATGAACACACATTCTTTTTTTCTGAAAAGAAAAAAATAATATAGACTCTTTAGTGTATTCATCCATTTATATGAATCAACACCAGAGTTTTATTCTGGTGACCTAGAAAAACAAAGGCTAGGACTAGAAAATGACTTATAATAGAGAATAGCAGAGAATGCCATAAAGTCCACATTCTTCTCTTGTAATTGCTTATGTTTTGGAAGATAATTATCCAGAATAGAACTTGGCTTAGCAGTAAAACAGGTTGGTACCATGCTGAAGAGCCACATACTCAGCACCCAGTAGGCATCACTACCTGCAGGTCCTGGAGGAAAATCAAACCCGAGAGAGCCAACACTGGCATTACCTTTCCTTCAAAATTGGCCACTGCCTCTCAGTAGCATCTCCTAGTCATCTCACACAGATCGTTGGCAGATATTCCCAATACCACCCTCCTCCTCTTGTCCTCAGTTCTTTCAATAATTGTTTGACTCATATCTACTTGCAGTTGGCTGGCATCTTCGGGGTTCCTCCTCTAAATTGCTGCAGTAGCCTAAAGAATGTCTCCATCTTGCTTCACTTCTCTAATTCATCTTACAAATTGTCACCATACTAATGTTCTGATAGTGAAAAGTTGACCCTTTTAAAAGAGTGGCACTTTTAAAATTTCTTTATGACTCTTCAATGAGAGAAGATCTAGTCTAAACCTGTCAGCTTCATGGGCAAGGATACCTGTGATCTGGATCTTACCCAGATTTTACTCAGCTCCCCACAGATTCCAGAAATGCACCCTCTCTGAATGTGCCACACTTTCCTTCATGCTTCCTGCACTCTGTAGAGGCTTTTCCTTTTGCCTAGAGAAACGTTTCACCACAGGTTAACTCTTTCTAAGCTTTCAAAGCTCAGCTCAAGCATCATCTCCTCTGAGATTTCCTTAACCCATCTCTGTCACCCAATTATCTTAGTCTAAATTGAATGCCCTTTCCTTGTATTATCAGCTTTAAGGCCACGAATTAGAGAAAGATAATAATAATAAAACCTACTTCCTAAATTATTGTGAAGATTAAATGAGCTAACATGAAGCACTTAAAACTGAGCACACGAGAGGCATACAGTAAGTAGTAGCTACTATTAAGAGTAAATAATTGATCTATTCTGTGGCTCACAAGCTCAGATGTCTTCAGAGCCCAGGCAAGACTCTTAAATGTGTGAAGCAGTAGGTATGAGATGGTTGGTTTTGATAGGGGCTATTGTAAATTGGAGAGAATGTCTATCTAAGGGCTTGCAAATTAAAAACCAAAGCACCTTATCTGCCTAGTTAAATCTAGTTACTGACTGTGTATGGTTCTCCATGGTAGTTTGCAAACCCTAGAATACACTCTCCCACTGTACTGTCATTCAGTGAATATTTTGTATACCTACTGTGTGCCCTGCTCTGTGCTAAGCCCTGGGCATACAGTGGTGACCTTGGCAGACAGAGCCCTCTTCTCATAGAGTTTACTTTGAGCTCCTTGAGATATGTCACTCACTTTTCCTTTCTGGTACAGCAAGCAGGATGCAGGCTCATTATAGGCAGGGACTGTGTGCCTCAGAATAAGAGTTAGTGAAGTGAGTTCATTTCATTAGCTTGATTAGAGCTGAGCTAACAGCTTCCCTTCACCTGATTCTAGCCAGCCATGGATTTCCAGAGGGGTTTTTTTTTTTTTGAGTTGGAGTCTCACTCTGTCACCCAGACTGGAGTGCAGTGGCCGCTCCTGGCCACCGCAGCCTCGACCTGCTGGGCTCAGGTGATCCTTCCGCCTCAGCCTTCCAAGTAGCTGGAATTACAGGCGTGCGCTACCACGCCAGGCTAATTTTTTGATTTATTGTAGAGATGAGGTATCGCTTGCCCAGGCGGGTCTCGAACCCGCGGGCTCAGGCAATCCATTCACCTCAGCCTCCCAAGGTGTGGGATTACAGGCTGAGCCACCGAGCCCGGCTTTCCAGAGGGGTTTTTAACCAGAGCCTCTCCCGCCCCTACAGTGTACCTTTTCCTGCAAAAGATATGTAAAATGTACAATCTTTCATTCCCTTAGTTTTATGCTTTCACTTTTCCATGTTGTCACATCACTCTTGTCTTCCTTAGTTACTGAACTCCTGAAGTTTCCAACCATGTTGTGTGGCTACAGCCAATTGCATTTGATATCACATCACCCCTGTACTCTCTAAGAATAACATATTTTTATCTTAAATTAAAATGAATTTCAGATTAATTTGTGTGTTGTAAGTTTTCGTAACAGTTAAGATTACTGGACCCACCAATGTGACCACCTTGTTGCAAAGGTATATAGGCTTTGCAGTCTTCTGTAAAGTGCATTAGCAAAGCATTATGCAGCTACTACTAGCACACCACATCCTCACTTACTCTTCCACTTCAGCCAGAGAGACCTTGTTATGGCTTGAGTGTTTATGTCCTATCCAAAATTTACATACAGAAAAATGAATCACCAAGGTGATAATATTAGAAGGGGGGACATTTGGGAGGCTATTAGGTCTTGAGGGCAGAACTTTCATGAATGGAATAAGTACCCTTATAAAAGAGAGGGAGGGAAGTTGTTAGCCCCATTTTGGCCTTCTGTCATGTGAGAACACATAAAAGTTTCCATCTGTGGGGAACAGGCCCTTAACAGTCACATGATCTGCTGTCACCTTGATTTTGGACTTCTCAGCCTCGGGAACTGTGAACAATAAATTTATGCTATTTATAAATGACCCAACATAAGGGGTTTTGTTATAGCAACCTGAACAAACTGACAGACCTTAAGAGCGTTTTTCAGTGGGCCATTGAACCGTAGTGATTAAATTTTATATCATACTTCAGATTGGTTTGGCAGTTGGTGATATTGCTGAGGTCCAGAAACATGCAGCATTGAAGAGGATTGCTATGCAGGTAAGTGCAATACTCCTCAACTTATGGCAGGTTTTACATCCTGATAAACACATCGAGGTTGAAAATACTGTAAGCCAAAATGGGCATTTTGTAGATACTATAATGGTATGTGAAAACATAAAGCAAAATATCTAAATAACACTGGCAACACAGTACACTGTAGAGTCTCGGTTGCTTACCCTCGGAAGCTGCGGCCTGCTTCCCCCACCCAGCATCACAGGAGAGTATCATTCTGCATGTTCCTAACCCAAGAAGAGATCAAAATTTAAAATTCAAAGTACAGATTCTGCTGAATGCACATCACTAATGCACATCATAAAGTTGGAAAATCTTAAGTCAAATAATCATCCTAAGATATGGCCTGCATTATATTTATTTAAACCTATTGAAATGACCATTGTCATAACTACTTACTTTTCTGAGAACACAATTATTTAAAGTGAATATTTTATTAATCCTGAGGAGTAATGCCCTGTGTCTGTGTGTATGCCTATGTCCCTTTGGCACACCTGCTATAATAAAAAATGATTTAAAAATTGTCCTAGAACAGTTTTAGCAGAACAATTGAGAAATTGCCTGAGTCCTTTTTTTTTTTTTTTTTTGAGTTGGAGTCTCACTCTGTCACCCAGACTGGAGTGCAGTAGCATGCTCCTGGCCACCGCAGCCTTGACTTGCTGGACTCCGGTGATCCTTCCGCCTCAGCCTTCAAGGAGCCAGAACTACAGGCACATGCTACCACGCCCGGCTAATTTTTGACTTATTGTAGAGACAAGGTCTCGCCAAGTTGCCCGGGTGGGTCTCGAACCCTCAGGCTCAGGCAATCCACTTGCCTCAGCCTCCCAAAGTGCTGGGATTACAGGCTGGGCCACTGAGCCCGGACAAGCCTTTTTTTTTTTATGTTAACATGTGACCAGCCAGGTAGCTAGCACTGGCAGTATAGCCCAGCTATTTGAAGGAACTCCTGATATTTTAGGCAGGTAATTACAGGGATCACCTAGCATATTTTTTCATGAAACTTTAACTGGAGTCCATGAATTTTTGTGCTCTTGTGACTTTTTTTTTTCAATTTTCTAGAGAATTTGTTGTAAAATTTGCTTGAGTCAAAGGTTTATGGATAGGTGCTTGGCCACTGATTCGTGTGAGATAGTTTTCTGCTATTTAACACAAAGTTATTTCTATATGCTTGACTGCATTGTCTTTAAATTTCAAATTCAAATAGGAATATTTGATGCTTCAAAAATATCTGATGATCAGTTGAATATATGCATTCAGAAACTTGGCCAGTTCAAGACAAAGAACAATCCATGCTAAGATATAACTTTCTTTTCACTCTTGTCTCTAATTTCTTTGTCACAATTCTTCTTCTCTGCTATCCATTCAGCTATACAATAGTGTTGATTAATTCAAAAACAAAGTTTCAGTACATGGTATGTGCCAAGTGCAGTACAACTTAGCATGAGGGCCCAGAGGAAATAAAGGGATGTGATCCCTGACTTTATTAGTAAAATACATCTACTTAGCACATCAACTGGACATTCATAGAACGAAATAACAAAAGCCAACTTAGAACCATTCTTAAACTTTGTTTTGTGACTTAGCTTGGTATTATGTGGAGAGCCTAGAACATTTAGAGAATTAAAATATTAATTAAATGGTTATTGGGTATTTTTTTAAAGTTAAAATAACTAAGGGGCTGCTATAAAAGGAAGTTGGGGGAGTCAGTGTTGAAAGATGGCTGGGATTTAAAAGACTATTGAGATTGTCCCAAAAGGAAGGACCCAGTAGGAGCAAAGGACCAAACAGAACTGGGGAAGTGACCATGGTTCTGTCATGAAGCCCCTCTTCAAAGGATGGTTCATGCTCACAGGAAGTTCGCTAGATTGCTCTAGATGTTGGAGGGCTTAATTCAAAAACAGCAGAAAAAACAAAAATCTTAGTAAAGAGCCGTAAATGATGAAGTGCTTCAAGTTATTTTGTTAGTGAGTTGAGAGTTATTTTCAGCCTTTGCAAAATGAAAATGGTATTTAGGTGATATGTTATTATCTTGGTTTAGTGGGGAGAGACTGGAGGAAGGAAGAGTTAATGATAGGCTATTACTATACCAAAAATGTGTCTAGGAACTCCAGATAGGTGGATGAAGAGAGAATCTATAAACCTCTTGGCAGGCATGTCAGCAGTGATTCATAACTGCCAAATGACTCTTCAAAATACCAGGGGAAATGCATAAAAAGAATAATACAAGCCACAACACTAGTCAGATATCTTGGAAAAGCCTGCTCAACTACAGTATCAGAGAAGTTGAGTTGAGAAGCACGATCCTAGATCCTATATTGTGTTTACTCTGTTCCCTGGAACTCCACTGACTAGAGAATGAGAAAGCCATTTTCCTATTGTCCCAGAGTTGTTTTGTTTGTTTGTTTGTTTGTTTTTGAGTTGGAGTCTCACTCAGTCGCCCAGACTGGAGTGCAGTGGCACGCTCCCGGCCACCGTAGCCTCGACCTGCTGGGCTCCGGCGATCCTTCTGCCTCAGCCTTCCAAGTAGCTGGAACTACAGGCGCGCGCTACCACGCCCGGCTAATTTTTTGATTTATTGTAGAG
>CAUYQG010052926.1:0-11387 GCA_963574415.1 Tarsius wallacei
CCTAGAGCATTTATAGTGCCAAAAAGTAAAGAGGCAATGGAAAAAATCATCATAATAGTGGAAGTTACTGTAAAGAAAAAAGGAGTCAATTAAAAGAGTTTCCAGAGTGGTTTTGATTTGCATCTCCCTGATGATTAGTGATTATTCATGTGTCTTTTGGCTACTCGGATGTCTTCCTTTAATGTAATTATTTTAACATGCTAAAGTCAGTAGGATCAGATGATGATATTTAGGTTTACATTAATTTAAAGTAAATAAAAATGCTCCGTGCAAAGACTATGCCTTGCCAGTCTCTTTTTGCCTTCACAGATTATTTCTGAAGGCACAGCATCAAAGGAATATTATTTCTGACAAAAATTTTACACTGTCATCCCCAGAAATATTCTGTAGTTCAAGTAATTTTGAAGTAAATCACGACATTCATATTTTTCTTCTAAAATCGTACAAATCTTTCTTTGGAAGATCATTTCTCTCACTGTGTTCACAGTGTAATTATCCTACTCTGCTGTGATAAAATGCCAGGGAATTAATGCCCCTCTGGATAGTCTCACTCAATGCCTAAGAGAAGTTGGTGTATAAATATCCCAGCTCCTTCTGCCCGTGGTGGAATAACAGGTGTGTGTGTGTGTGTATGTGTGTGTGTGTGTGTGTGTGTGTGTGTGTGTGTGTGTGTTTTAAACTGGTTCTCAGAACTTCCCCAGCATGACTAAGTTCCAGGTACCCACAGTGGCAAGTAACTTAATAACACACCCTTTATTGGCTGCCTTGCCTTTCTTGTCTTTCTTCCTCTTACTGAGGTTGTTTGGGGTTTGCACCTTCTTAAATTAACTGCTACTTGCCTCAGATAGCTTCTGGGAAAGATTAACCTAAGATTCACCTGCACTTACTGCTTCAGTTCATTCTTTCCTCAACATTTAAATTAATTTGTCATTTCTTGGTTTTGAAGTATAATGAAGAGAGTAAATGTCAACTTTGTTAGGAAATGGCTTTTCAGCTACGTCTGAACATACTGTCTTCTTTGTTCTCTGTGTAAAGAATAGTCATTTTGTTCTTTTGCTAATCCTTCAACATAGTGAACCTACAACTGGTTTTGGCTACTTGGAGAGAAAAAATGCGGTCTCTGGTGTCTCTGTAGTCAAATCAAGGTTCCAGTCAGTACTGTGTTTTTTCAAGGGTGTCTTTAATAACGTCTATGAGTTTTAGCACCAATTCTGCAGAAACTATTCCAGAAAACCGAAGAGGATGAAATACTTCTCAACTTGTTTTATGAGCAGGTTAAAAATAGTGAAAACTGAATGTCTGTAGTATAGTTAATTTATCAATGTAGTTTTCTGGTTTTCATATTATACTATGGCTATATAAAGATATCACCATTGGGGGAAGCTGGGGGAAGGGTACATGGGGTACTCTGTACTATTTTTGCAACTTTCTGTAAGTCTATAGATACTTCAAAGTAAATGTTTAAAAATTATATGAGTTTATGTGATTATAACTAGAGCAGGATAAGGCATGCTAGGTGTTGGCTTTGGATTCTTGGCTACTGCCATTTTTCAGGTAATCAAAGTATAGGCTGCTGGCTGGGTGCAGTGGCTCACAATCTCAGCTCTTTGGGAGGCTGGTGTGAGAGGATCATTTGAGCCCATGAGTTTGAGACTAGCCTGGGCAACATAGTGAGACTCCATATCTATTATTTTTTTTAAAAAGAAAAAAACAAAAAGTATAGGCTGATAGGAGGTACCCAGACATGATAAACCTAGTTAAGACCTGGCTGAGGCTAGAACAGTTACTTGTACTCTACTAGTTTTTTTAACCACACCACAGTGCCTCATTATTATTGCTGCAAAGGAATGGGAGTGGGATGGGGAGGAAAGGGGGCCTGGCCCACATACTCTGCTATCCTTTTTGATCTCGCCTCACTTGGCACACTAATAAGACTGAAGCAGGTGTACTTGCAGGACAAGCTGTATTCTTGCCCCGCCTTCCCCAGCTCACTAACGTGGGAAAAGCTGTTTAATTAGAGAAAGAATCTTTAACTCACAATTAGAAATGATGTACTTAAAAATATAAAATCCTAGGACAGTAAACACATTGGTGTGAATAAACTTCTGTCAAAATGTAAATTACCCATCATTATAAAATAGAGTGTTCTTGAAGCTTAAAAGAGAAGAGTCTGTTCTGTCTGTTGGGGTGGAAATACTCTCACAGGGCATGACCTTTTCTGCCTTTTCTACTGCTGTACCTTTGTGTTTCTCCCTGCTCTTCTGTGTTTTACTACTGCTAGGGCTACCTAAAGCTTCATCAGTTACACATTGTGTAATTATAAAATATCCATATTTGTCTTACCAAATGTTTGTCGCCTTAAATTCTACTTTGCCTATTATTAAAATTTCCACAATTCTTTCTCTCTATTTTTGGCCAGAGTTTTCTTGATATAGCTTGGCCCAAATTTTATTTTTAATCTTTGCTTGTCATTTATGTGTATCTTTTTTAAATTTTTGATTTATTGTAGAGACGAGAGCTTGCCAAACTGCCCAGGCTGGTCTTGAACCCTGAGGCTCAAGCAATCCTCTCACCTCTGCCTCCCAAAGTGCTGGGCTTACAGGCATGAGACACCTTGCCCAGCCTATGTGTATCTTTGATAAACAGCATATACCTGCATTTTATTTTATTTCCCCAACATGAAAGTCTTTTAAGGAAGAAATTTAACTTATTATGCTTATTAAGACAACTTACTTTTGGTCATATTTATATTATATGTCCTCTGCTTCCTATGTATTCGTAATGTTTCACTTTTTCCTTTTTTGACTTTTACTAGGATGATCTAGTTTTCATTGATCTCTATTTTTCCTGTAGTGAGACTTGTATATTATTTTTATTCTACTATACTTTTCCTTAGTTTGTTTAATTTCTAATTTTTAATTCCATATTTGAAACTATGTGTTATTTAAATTAATTATGAGAAGTAAGAATTATCTACATCCACCCCTCATTGCCTATCAATAAATTTAACACACTTTAACCCTACTCATATATCAAATATTTTGTTGAAATAATCTGGGTTTTAAATTTTGTAGCTTACATTTTTTTTCAAAATTGCTCTTTTTATCACAATCATATTATTTTAAAATGATGTATATTTAACTGTTGTTTTTGTTGTATTCATTGCTTACCAATGTTTCTCATATCTGAAGCTTGCCTCATTCTGATTAATATTTCTCAGGGGATTAGTATTGCTTCAGTTATCTCTTCAGAAAGGGACATGACTCCTGAAATGTCTGAAAATGTTTGCCTTTACACATGAAGAATAGCTGGATCAGGGACTGAATTATAGAGTCACATTTATTTTCTAACAGAACTCCATTTTTTCCATCATTTGGCTCCAGACTTGAAGCTCCACACTAGTGAAATTAATAATACTTAATAGTATTTTGGTCAGACTGAAATGAGAGATCAACAATGATAATGGGCAAAGGGGTATGATAAAATGTTTTACAGTTAAGTTTTATGTTTTCTTATCTTTCACTTATTTCCTTCCTGTCTTTACTAAAACACTCCACATTTCAGCCAAATGTTGAAGTGTATTGATTGAAGAAGTTTAATTCTTCAAATAAAAAGAGGAATAATAATTTTCAAAGAGGAGAAAATAATGTAGCCCTTTAATATCTGTTGTTCTGCTCCCAGTAACTGATAGATGACTGTGGTTATAACCTTCACTTGGAAAATTAGGCCAGGAAAAAACATTCTCAATGCCGTGTGAACATTTTTAAATTAATTTTTAAAATGTAATTGCTTTATTGAGATATAATTGACCTACAATTAATTGCACATATTGAAAGAGGACAATTCGATAAGTTTTGATGTATGTATACACCCATGAGACCATCACCACATCAAGACAGTGAATATATCCTCCATAGTCCCATAAATTTCCTGGTGCCTCTAGTCCCCTCCCTTCTGCCTTTCCCAGCCCTATATCTAAGTGACCATTCATCTGCTTTCCGTCAGTAAAAATTAGTTTACATTTTCTAGAGTTCTATAGAAGTAAAATCAAAATAGCATGTGCTCTTTTTTTGTCTGGCTTCTTTCACTCAATTATTTTGAGATTTATCTGTATTGTTGCAAGTATCAGTAGTTCATCTGAGTAGTATTACATTGTTTCAATATACCACAATTTGTTTATCCATTCACCTGTTGATGGACATTTGGGTTGTTTCCAGTTTGGGGCTATTACAAATAAAACTACTTTGTGTGGACATAGACTGTCATTTCTCTTGATATTGTCAATCTTGTTTAATTTTAGCCATTCTAGTAGGTGTGAAGTGGTATCTCACTGTGGTTTGATGTGCATTTCCTTTATGACTAAGGATATTAGCCATCCTTTCTTTCTTTTTTTTTTTTTCTTTTTTTGAGTTGGAGTCTCACTGTGTCTCCCAGACTGGAGTGCTGTGGCCACTTCCGGCCACTGCAGCCTCGACCTGCTGGGCTCCGGCAATCCTTCTGTTTCAGCCTTCCAAGTAGCTAGAACTACAGGCATGCGCTACCATGCCCGGCTAATTTTTTGATTTTTATTGTAGAGATGAGGTCTCGCCAAGTTGCCCAGGTGGGTCTGGAACCCGCGGGCTCAGACTATCCACTCATCTCAGCCTCCCAAAGTGCGGGATTACAGGCTGAGCCACCAAGCCCGGTTTATCCATCTTTTCATATGTTTATTTTACATTTATATATCTTCTTTGGTGAAATGTCTTTTGAAATATTTTGCACATTTTGGGTTGGGCTGTTTGTGTTATTAATGACTTTTGAGAGTTCTGTATGTACCCTGCTTACAATTCCTTTATCAGATAAGTGTTCTGCAAACATTTTTCTCACACTGTGGATTCCCCCCTCCCCTTTTCTTAACAATCTCTTTCATAGAGCAGTAATTCTTACTTTTGGTGAAGTCCAACTTATCCATTTTTTATGCATTGTCCTTTTAGTGTCAGAAATAATAAACCTTTGTCTAACCTAGGTAAAAAATATGTTCTTCTGTGTTTTCTTCTAGAAGTTTTATTGTTTTAGGTTTTATAGTTCAGTCCATGATCCATTCTTAGTTCATTTTTGTACATGATGTAAGGGATACAACGAGGTTCTTTTGTTTGTTTGGGATGTTCAGTGGCTCCAGCAACATTTGTTGAAGAGATAATCTTTTTAAACATTGCCTTTGCACTTTTGCCAAAAAATCAATTGACCATATATGTGTGGGTCTATTTCTGGACTGTTTTATTCCATGGATCTGTGGGTCTATCCTTTTGCCAATACCACATGATCTTAATTACTTGTTGTACATCTTGAAATTGGGTACTGTGAGTTCTCTAACTTTGCTCTTCTTTTCAAAATTGTTTTGGCTATCCTCGTTCCTTTGCTTTATCATATAAATTTTTAAGTCAGGTTGACAATTTCTATAAAAAGCCTTTCTGAGATTTTGGTTGGGGTTGCATTGTATCTATTAATCAATTTGGGGAAAGCAGACATTGTATTATCTATTATTGCATTATAAGTTAGCTCAAAATTTAGCAGCCTGTCGACAATATCAAATATTTATTGTCTCAAAGATCCTGTGGGTCAGGGATCTGGGTGCAGTTTAGCTCAGTGCCTCTGCCTCAAGGTTTCTCACAAGGTTGCAAGCAATCAAGTTGTCAACCAGGGCTGAGTTGAAGGCTCATCTGGTGAAGGTTCTGCTTCCAAACTGACTCACGTGGCTGTTGGCAAGATTCAGTCCCTTGCTGACTATTGACTGAAGGCCTCCCTCAGTTCTTTGATTCGTGGGCCTCTCTGTAGAGCAGCTTGCAGCATAGCAACTAGCTTCCCTTAGAGCAAGGGGGTGAGAGTGCTGAAGACAAAAGCCACAGATTCTTTGCAACCTAATGTAGGCAGTGACATTCCATCATTTTTGCCTATCCTGTTTATTATGAGTACATGACTAGGTCCAGCTCACGCCCAAGGGGAGGAGATTACACAGGACGTGAATACCAGAAGGCAGGAATCATTGGGGACCATCTTTTAAAGTTTGCCTACCACAGACATCTTTTTTTTTTTTTTTAGTCAGTGTCTCATTCTATCACCCAGGTTGGAGTGCAGAGGCACAATCATGGCTCACTGCAGTCTCGGTCTCCTGGGCTTGGACGATCCTCCTGCCTCAGCCTCCCAAGTGACTGGGACTACAGGTGAATGCCACTACATCCGGCTAATTTTTTGTTTTTGTTTTTGTTTTGTTTTTGGTAGAGATGAGGTCTTGCTATGTTACCCAGGCTGATCTCAAACTCCTGGGCTCAAGCAATCCTCTCGCCTCAGCCTCCCAAAGTGCTGGGATTACAGGTGGGTGTCATTTTGTCCAGCCCTTTTTCTTTTCTTTCTTTCTTTCTTTTCTTTCCTTTTTTTTTTTTTTTGAGTTGAAGTCTCACTCTGTCGCCCAGGCTGGAGTGCAGTGGCACGCTCACAGCCACAGCTCACAGCTGGGCTCAGGCGATCCCTCTGGCTCAGGCTTTCAAGTAGCGAGAACTATAGGCGTGTGCTACCATGCCCGGCTAATTTTTTGATATATTGTAGAGACAAGGTCTCACCAAGTTGCCGAGGCTGGTCTTGAACCCCTGGGCTCAGGCAATCTTCTCACCTCTGCCTCCCAAAGTGCTGGGATTACAGGCATGAGCCACTGCACCCGGTTTAAACAATAATTTTTTATTGATAAAACTTCTGTTTGAGATTTAGAGTCTATCATCCTCACTGATCTATCACAGAAACAAAGAACAGAGGTCCACATGTTCTCACTCATAAGCGGACCCCGAACATTTACCATAATACTATAAGAAAGGGATTGGCAGTAGCGGATACTGCCGGGGTGGGGGAGAGGGGGAACACATCAACAATAAGGGTACCTGATCTCAAATCAGGCAAAGTGGAGACCAAAGTGAGGTCCAAACTTTACCTGTACGATGATCACTTGTATACCTAATCCTGAATTGTACCCCACATTAAAAAAAAAAAAAAGAAATGACCCAGTCTGTAGTATTTTTTTATAGTAGCACAAATAGACTAAGATACCATCTTAACTATTTTTAAATGTACAGTTTGGTATTATTGAAGACACATAAAGCATTGTGCAACAACAACAAAAAAAATACTTCTGTTTGATTTTTTTTCAAATCTGCTCTGATAAGTTTTGATAGTCCCTTATATCAACTCTACCTTTAATTCTTTATATAGAACCAATATCATCATTTTATATTCTATATCTGAAAGTCTCACTATCTATAGTTTTTATTTTTTGCATGCCTTTTTCTGAAGTTTGATGTTTCTGTTGACTCTCACTAACGAGGGCTTGTTTCCCCATAGGTTTAGTGATTTTTTAATTCTGAATTTGTAACTTTATGGCAATTATTTGAGGTCTATAAAGCGCATTCCTCCAAAGAAAATTTTTCTTGCTTTCTTCTGGTGGTTTTTTGTAGGCACTACCAAGGACCACATTGAACTCTGTCTTTGGCATTGGATTTATCTTGGGCCATGAAGATTCAGGTTTAGATCTGGCCCACACCCATGTGAGTTTGCTTGTGCTTGGCTATTCTCAGGGAGTTTGTTTCTGCTAGTTCCATCTGCAGGGTGGGTTTTTTACAGTTGAAATTCTTCCGGGTGTTTCCCTTTGGCTCTCTTGCCTTCGTGCAAGGGTCTCCAGTCTGTTCTCGCACACTGCTTAGGTTCCAGGCTTTGTCTCCTGTTTCCTACAGGAATGGCTCATTAAAACCTGGCTCTAGAACAGTAAGAATCAGCAGATAACTCCTGAGTAAATATAATCTCTAGTTCTAATTGATTCGTGCTTTCCTATGATTTCTGCTCTCCCAGGAGTTCCCATACTTTCTCACCACTGCCCTACATATTAAGATATTAACACTTTTTCTTGGCATTTAATGTGTTCTGAACTAGAAGGAGTTTCTCTGAATATCTAGTACAAAATGTTGTGGGAAATATAAATCCTGTTGTTAAAATATTAATGTATTCCTTTGCAGAATTTTTTTCTACACAGATGTATAATCTGTGTGGTAACAAGACACCATGCATACTGCTTTATAACCTGTTGTTGTGTCATTCAGCGATAAATTTTGAACATCTTTTTACATGAGTAAATGTCAATAGTGTTGTGGGTGGTGTTTCCAGGAAACAGACTTGGAGACAGAGATTTGTGGGCAGGAAGTTTATTAAGGAGTGCAATCAAGATCAACACCTATGGGAGAGGGAATAAGATAGGATTAGGCAGAAGGGGAAGTTGGGCAACAATGCCGTAGCCACAAGGGCTCCAGCTCTGGAGCTGAGAGGGCCCTGCAGAGTTGTCCTGAATCAAAGAAAGAAGGCTAGGCCTTTATACTCCTGTGTAGTTTGATGCGGGATGCCCCTGGAGCGATGCGGGGGTGACATTGGGTAAGGCAGCTGACTACAGATGAGTGCAATTCCTAGAGCTAGCTGACGGAGGAAGGATGTTGCCTGTAGCACTTTGAGTATCTGGGCATCTCGAAGGGGGATCTGGGCAGCACATCACAGAATCCACTACAGTTAGTAACACTTTGGCTCCAAATAGCAGAAAATCCAACCTCTTTTTTCTAATAAATAATTAATTTTTCTCACTTAACATAAGGTACTCTGTAGATGATTGCTTGTATCAACAACATCTGTCTCTTTTATTAGGAAAGCAAACATCTTTCTCAAAAGCCCCCCAGTAGACCTTTCCATACATTTAATTGACCAGAACTGGACCACATGGTCACTCCTGTCTGTAAGAGAAGCTGGGAAAGTGGGTTCAAGATTGTCATAATTTTGTGCCTGAAACAGTGAACATTACTGCCCTGAACGATATATGGGTGCTGTTAGCATAGAAGAGAGGAAAGGATGTTAGATATGCAACTAACAGGGTCTTCCACAAGACAAACCTCTACGAAATTATTCTGAATAATTACATAGATATAAATTACTGAAACAGTCCCCATTTTGTAGTTGTGGTTGGTTCCAACACTTTGCTACTATCCACTATGCTGCAATAAACATCTTTGTCAGTCCATATCTGCAATTATTTCCTCAGCATAAAATGCCAAATGTGTGATTTCTCAGCAAAGAAAATGTACCTTTTTAAGGACTTTGATATAGATGACCAAGAGGTGCCTGAGAAAGGTTCTACAAATGTATGTTTTCAGGAGCAGTAAATAAAGAGGCCCAGCTCCCCTAGATCCTTACTTGACACTGGACATTAATATTCTTATTCATTTTCATCAGACTTATATTCATTTTTTTAAAAGTACCTTGTTTTGGCCGGGCGCAGTGGCTCATGCCTATAATCCCAGCACTTTGGGAGGCCGAGGCGAGAGAATTGCCTGAGCTCAGGGGTTTGACACCAGCCTGGGCAACTTGGTGAGACCTCGTCTCTACAAGAAATAATAATAATAAAGTGCCTTGCCTTATTCATTATATTTCTTTGATGTTTTAGCTATGGTCCAAAAATAAGGTTTGTATGGTTTCAGCTTTTTGGAAATTGTTATTTTGTGCTTTGCTATCTGTAAGGGTTAATCATAGCAGGCCTGCAATTAGCCTGAGCTATTTGGATAAAGCCCCTGCTTGACACTGACTCTTGGTAAAAGTATGAAACATATTGATTAATAGTGTCTCCATGTAGCCATGAGTCCTAAGAATTTCAGGGCAGTTTGACCCAGCTTGTCGGCATTGTTTATTGATAACGATAAGACTGAAGAGTTGCACCCGGTCTGAACGTGAAACCTCCTCCCCCTCCCTCCTCAGGGTTCTGCTAGTTATGTAGCAGACCTGAAAAATATAAAACTAGGTGACCAGCAAGATATAAACAACAACCTCAGCAAAGACTTCATTTTAATTTTAATCTCCCTGGTTCCAAAGTGTTCCATGAATGCATTAGTGGTTCCACATCTAGGGGACACCTGGCCCTAATGGGAGCCTACACCTGGCCTCTTCAGATCCCTTGCTGGGAGTCATCTGCTGTGACATATAGCCTTACTTTCATGCTCTTGCTATAGTGTGTCCTTTCCCTGTAATAAAGCGTAGTTTTGTAGGCAATGTCAGTTTGGGTCCTGTGAGTGTTCTTTAGCAACTGAGTGCTGTTTTAAAGTGTCACTGTTAGTGCATCTGTATATTCAATTTCGGTAAACATTGCACAGACACTAGACCAAAAAAGTTTTATTGTCTGCTATTCATGCTTCTATCCAGGAAGTTATTAAGTAGACTTCTTAATCATATTATTGAGTCTCTCTCTTTCATATTTTGGCTTTATACATTACAACGCCATTTTATTCAGGGTTTTTGGGGTCTCAAATTCTACCAATTTAGATATTTTAATCTTTGGTTTTCTTTAATTTGCATCTGTTCTGTATACAGTATTTTCCCCATTCTCTTACATTGATCTTTTTTGGCCATTGTATGATTCTTTTAAGTAACATAGAATTGATTTTTAAAACTCCAGTCTAGGAATTTTTATTTGTACATATCATTATAACTATTTCATTTCATTTTTTATATTTCATCTTTGTTAATGCTATTTTGAAATACTTCTGTGCCATTTTCTTTGTTTTATTTTTTTTCTCTTTGGAATACTTTTGTTGCTTTTATCTTCTTCATTGCTTTGGAGTGCATATATACTCCTTTTAGGACAATTAAGTATGACCGTTAAGCATTCTGTGAGTCTGAGGAAGAACACGTGAGGTGTTTTGAGAGCAAGAAAGCTATCAAAGGCTGTTAGGTCATGGCAAAATGACTCAAGAACCAACTTAAAGAAGTTTCCACTAGCCACAGTTGGGATAATTTCAGTAGATTTCAAAACACATCACATAGTTTGAATTTGTAATATTACCAAAAAAGGAACATTTATTGTTTACCTTTAAAAAAAACCCAAAAAACCTTATTGTTTTCCTTTGGAGGAGCTTATGGTACAAATTCTATTTGGAAAATTGCTCAATAAAATATTCAAGCAGAACAACAATAATTTTTATGGCTACATACTCTTGTACATAGTTACAGGGTACATGTGATATTTTGTTACATGTGTAGGATGTGTAATGTTCAAGTCAGGGTATGGAAGGGTGGGGGACAGTGATGAAGACAAATTGGTTAATGGATACAAACATACAGTTAGACAGAAGGTATAAGTTCTAATGTTCAATAGCCCAATAGCATGACTATTGTTAAAAACAATGTATTGTATATTTCAAAATAGTTAGAAGATTTGAAATGTTCCTAACACACAAAAATAATCAATGCTTAAGGTGATCGATACCCTCAATACCCTGACTTGAACATTACACATCCTACACATGTAACAAAATATCACATGTACCCTGTAACTATGTACA
>CAUYQG010052927.1:0-28693 GCA_963574415.1 Tarsius wallacei
GTGAGACTCCAACTCAAAAAAAAAAAAAAAAGAATCTAAGAGCCTGTTGGCATTCACTAGAAGGAGACCCTCTCCCCAGCCCACCCCCATGTTCTCAACAGGTGAGGTGTCATGGCCTTCCTGAGGCTTGGACATGTTGCCACTCATTCATCAATCCATGGGCACCTGCATGGGCCAGGCCCAGCACTGGGCAATGCAGAGAGACTACAGGGAGCAAAGGCAGGCGGGGCCTCAGATCTTGTGGCGTTCACGTTCTGGTTGGAGAGATGGACACTGGCCAGATGATCCCACAGACAGATGTGACAAGGGCTGTGACGGCACTCAGCACTCCGAGAGCCCAAACAGGGGGATTTGAGCAAGTCAGGAGGCCAGGGGAGGCTTCCCAGAGGAAGGGGTCCTCCAGCTGACATCTGAAAGCTGATGCAAGCTAGGCTACGAGGAGGAAGAAGAGCGTTCTGGCAGAGGGAACAGCATGGGCAGAGGTCCCGAATGGAACAGAGGGCGGTGTGTAAAAGGGAATGGCAGAGGCCAGGGTGGCTGACGCAGTGAGGACGAGGCAGGGATGGTACAGGGGAGGCCGGGAGAAGTCAAGGAGTCAGATCAGGGGCCTATATGATTCTTGTCTTGACCTTAAGAAAGCACCTAATCCGAGAAGCCACCAAAGGGTTGAAGAAGGAGGGACACAATCAGATGTACATTTCCAAAAGAAATAAGTGGATGTGGTGGGGATGTGCCTTCCGGGACCCAGGTGGGAGACAACGCGGCTTTGCTTAGAGGCGAGGTGGGGCTGATGGAGAGATCCCAGCAGGAAAAACCAAGGGGACCTTAGGGAGGAGCTGGAGAAAAGGCCAAGGTGACGGCCAAGCTTCTGGTTTGCATACCTGAGCAGGTGGAGGTGAGGACAGTAGGAGAGGAACGGGTTAGTGAGGGTGGGTGAGTAGGACCAAGACATTAGTTCTAGAAAGGCTGAGCTGAATGCGTCTTTAAGACATCCAAGAGGAGATGTCAAGTAGTTTGTTGGATGAGTCTGGAGTTTCGAGGAGAGAACTGAGCTGGAGGGAGAATCTTTGAGCAGCAGGTGTGCCTGTGGGGATAGGGAGAAAAGGCAAAAGCCTGGCACGGCCATCTCCACATCTAATGGGGGAGGAGGAAGCATCTCCCAAGAGGAGTGAGGGGAGGAGCAGCCAGAGAGGCCAGGGAACCCAGAGAGGGCTGGGTCATGGAGGAAGAAGGGCCTTCGTGGCCAGTGAAGGTTGCTGAAGGAGTCAGCAGAGGAGGGCTTGGGCGGCTTTGCCAAGCTGCTCAGGGAGCCCAGGGCCAGAAGCCAGGGGGAGTGAGGGGAGGGGAGGAAACAGAGGCAGTGTTTAAGCAAGTCCTTGGGACAGGAGGAAAAGGGCTTTATTAAGGCGCCGGGCTCGGTGGCTCAGCCTGTAATCCCGCGCCTTTGGGAGGCTGAGGTGAGTGGATTGCCTGAGCCCGCGGGATCGAGACCCGCCTGGCCAACTTGGCAAGACCTCATCTCTACAATAAATCAAAAATTAGCCGGGCGTGGTAGGCGCGCCTGTAGTTCCAGCTACTTGGAAGGCTGAGGCGGAAGGATCGCTGGAGACCAGGAGGTCGAGGCTGCGGTGGCGGGGAGCGGCCACTGCACTCCAGTCTGGGCGACAGTGAGACTCCAACTCAAAAAAGAAGGCTACGATATCACTGAAGGGTTGCCTTATGTTGTCCGTTTCTGTTTTCTTTTTGAGTCGGAGTCTCATTCTGCTGTCTAGGCTAGAGTGCAGTGGCATGAGCACGGCTCACTGCAGCCTCGACCTCCTGGGCTCACATGATCCTCTTGCCTCAGCCTCCTGAATAGCTGGGACTACAGATGTACACCATCACGCCTGGCTTTTCTTGTTTTTTAATTTTTTATAGAGACAAGGTCTCACTATGTTGCCCAGGCTGGTCTTAAATGCCTGGGCTCAAGCGATCCTCCTGCCTCGGCCTCCCAAATTGCTGGGATACCAGGCGTGAGCCACTACACCTAGCCTGGTTTTCGTTTCCAGTGGAGTGACTTGACAACACTATATGTAAAAGCTGGTGGAGGCCAGAGATTTTTGGCGGGGACTGGGGTGAGCTATATTCCATAAGAGACCCTTTGGCTGCCCATTTGAGAGAAGATGGAGGGAGGACAGGGCAAGGCGGCCGCAGGCAGGTTTTCTATTTGGCTTCTGCCTGTCCTCTGAGGGAGTTTCCATCTTGGTGGCTTCTGTTTCCCCTATAAAGCAGGAGGCAAAATCATCTGGGTTGAGTGCCCTGGGAGAGAGAGCCTGGGGGGAGTGGAAGCAGTTTCACTGTAAGTGGAGCATGGGTGAGCCAGGTGACAGGAGAAATGGGGCAGGGCTGTCCTGCACCGCCAGGGGCCACCACCCCTGCACAGGAGGTCTCTGGTTTTAAAGAGGAAATGTTACCTTCTTTACAAAAGCAACCCAGGCCCACTTATGGAAAAGCCCTGGGCCCAGACTGGTTTTGGAATCCAAGCTTTGGTTTTTGGTTTTATTTTAGAAAGACAATCTGGTGCATATGCTACTTAATTCCATACCACCCCCAGCGGGGTCTGGGGCAGGACCCTGTAATCAAACACATTAGTATTTCTGCAGCAGAATATGAATATTCACACCCAGTGAATCAATCAAGACTAAAAATAGCCTCACATCTGTGCAGGTCATTTTGCCTTCAAGTGGGTTCTTGGGGGAACAAAGCCAAATAAAACCAACTTTTTTCAGGGCTATCCGAATTTGGGTATTGTGGATAAGAAGACGGGGGCCTGTACTGTGCCTCGTGGAAACTGGAGATTATAGAAAAAGAGAAGAAAACGATCACAGTCCCCTGGGGAAGGGCCTCTGTTAACTCTCCTCTCTTGGGCGAGTTTAAAAGTCATCCTTCCAGTAGGCTCTGGAAATGGGCAGAGGGATGACCTATGCCTTCCATGTGCCACGGCCTGCTGGAGCCTAGGCACTTCAGGCTAGAAAACAGGACTGAGTGGGAGGGCTCTGGTCATTTGGTGAGCTCTAACTAGGAAGAAGGATGAGGTTTCGTAAGAGAAGACAGGCTAGAATGAACATAGTTCTGGTCATGTCCCTTGCATGTTGACATATTTTTGATAGTTCTCAGCTGTCTTCTAGAAAATCTCTTTCCATTTTTCTGTGTCCTGAACACTCTAAAATGCAGTTAACTTGCTACTCTTCAAAAGCACCTTGCCCAGGCTGTTCCCACTGCCTGAAATTCCCTTCCTCCTCTCACTTTCTGGTGAATTCCTATTAGTTTGTCAAAGCACAGCATAAACATCACCCCCTCTTTGAAGCTTTTCCTGACTGCCTCTGGTTCTTGGCCTTTTAGCTCTCATCAATACCTGCATCACGAGTTTATGTGTCTGTCTTCCTTTTCAACACTTTAGCGGTGAGGCCATCTCCTGCTCACGTTTGTATGAACAATGCCTGGCGTGTGGAACAGAAGGAAAGAGTTGAGAGCAGGAGAGAGACAGATGGACAAAAGCTGACCTTCTTCCTTGAGATAGTAAGCTGTGTAGGAGAGACTAGACAAGGGGATAAGGAGCCTTTGGGGCTAAGATGCTGTCTTCCAGCACCAGAAGATGATCTTAGGACTTTAAACTTGGACTTTCTACAACATGGTTGTTTCAATGCTGGCTTCCTCTCATTTTCCTTCCCGTCCCTTCCCTCTCCTTCCTTCCTTTCTCTCTTTCTCTGTTTCTTTTGTTATTATTGCCTTTTTGATCCATGTCAGTCATTACTAAGTTTTTACAAAAAGGGGCCCAGACCATCTGTGAGACCCAAATACACGTCACCACTGGGATTCTCACCATTTCCCTACCCCCAAAAAGTTTAGGATAGATGAAGCTGTGAATAATTTCCTCAGCCTGGTCACAGTTCAGGGCCACATTTTATGAACAGAAACAGCTGCCCCAGGGAGGAAGGACACTGCAATCCCAAACTGCACAGCAGAGCTGACCCTATAGCCTGGGGGGAATATGAAACAATTTTGGATAAAAACAAAACTTTTTCTATTTGTTAAATTGCTCTTTTTCCATTTTTTAAAGATGTGGGATTTTTAAAATTATCATCATCATCATTATTTTGTAACGGGGACTCATTCTGTCACCCAGGCTGGAGGGCAGTGGCACAATCATGGCTATCGCAGCCTCGACCTCCTGGGCTCAGGCGATCTTCCTGCCTCAGTCTCCTGAGTAGCTAGGACTACAGGCATACACCACCATGCCTGGCTTATCTTTTGATTTTTTTTGTTGAGATGAGGTCTCACCATGTTGCCTAGGCTGGTCTGGAACTCCTGGGCTCAAGCAATTCTCTCACCTTGGCCTCCCAAAGTGCTGGGATTACAGGCGTGAGCCACTGTGCCTGACTGCAATATTTATTATAAAATGCTCAAAAGTAGAGAAGATAGTGTAATAAACTCTCACGTGCCCATCACCTAGCAACTGATGGGCCCAAATATGACAATGATAAAACCCAGGAAAGTGTGTGAGAGTAAAGGAGAAAAGTGCCCAGTGTGAGGGGTCCCTGGGCATGCTTCCTTCTTGCCTGCAGCTTGGAGGGAAGCTGGCGATGGAGATGACCACAGATGCCAGACACTCATCTGGGGGTAAACTGAGCCAGGCACCTTCAGAACCAAAGGCGTATTGTTCCTTGCATTTAAAGGGGCTTTCCCCCCAGGATTCCTGGTTGATGATTCTGAGGACTAAACTGTGATCCTTTTGCTCTTATCCAAATTCCTAAGAAGCTTGGAGAGTCAAGCCTGATACGAACTCATCAAATAGGGTTTTACTGCCCTATTACCTTATATACTAAAGTGTGCTTTCCAACCTAACTCTGGCATAATATCACACAACAGATAAGATCAAAATATTTTGTGAACCTGCTAAACCCTATCTTCTGGGACTCCCAGTCTCTGGGCACCTTGTCCTCTACTGATTTCCAAAATTCCTTAGGTAGGAACCACAGATTGCCAGTCAAGAAAGACTTAAATCCAGGCTGCAAACTCCCCCACTCCCAGAAATGTCCTGCCTCCTGGGCCAAACCAATGAAAATCTTACGTGTATTGATTGATGGTTTTTGTAACGTCTGCCTCCTCAAATGTATGTAAACAAACTACAATTCAACACCACAGGGCACACGTTCTCAAGACCTCCTGAGGAGGGGTGTTCCTGGGTCTGGTCACTCATATTGGTCAGAATAAACCATCTTGAAATATTTTACAGAGTTTGGTATCTTTTCGTCAACTAGGAGGAAGCCCCAGCCAGACTCAGCAAGGCCCCACGCCCCTCCCAGGCCTCAAGATCTGACTGCAAGAGGGGAGATGAGCAGTGAGTATTCCCCTCTGAAGAGAAGGCTCACCCTCCTCGGGATGCCTGGTCTGGAACACAGAAATAGCTTCCTGTCATTTCTTAGGCACAATGGCTGACTCACTCCCTCACACAGAGGAGCAAGGTGTTTCAAGGCATTTGACTCACGGGTGTGAAGACGCTTTTGAATCCATGAGCAGCTGCTTTGCCCTAGCCCGAGCTCACGCGTGACAGGAGCCCACACCCTTGCCTCCCAGCACTGCCACGGGCCAGCCGGTGCGGAGCCAGCCAGGACCACGAGACACCAGATGGCACTGGAGCACTGGGTTCCCACTGCCCAAGAACAGCGTCACCTTCACAAGGTATAAGGTTAATAATAGCTAGCACATACCATGCGCTCTCCACTTTCCAGGAGCGGTCCTATGTGCCCTCCTGACAACCCCGTGGGCAAGGTACCATTGTTCACCCATCCTGCTGCTGAGGAAACTGAGGCCCTGAGAGTCAAGGAACTTGTCCACCGACTGCTGAGTGATGATCTGGGGACTGAACCAGATCTTCTGGCTCCAGAGCCTGCCCTTTGGTAACGAGGAAGGCCCACCTTCATCATCCCGCTGAAAAGCCTTTGCTCTAATTGTGGGGTCAAGAAGCTCCGCCCCTAACCTCTACACCCAGGCCTTTAGAACTCACAGGGAGCTCACTTCTCTTCTCTAGGAGTGAACGCACGGCCTTGATCCCACCGTGTCCTTTTCCTCACCCCTGTATCCCAGATGCCATCTCCAGCCGTAACCATGGCAACAGCTTCTGGTGTGCCCTTCAGTGATATTTTATGCACCTACCAGCAATACACACACACACAGATATTACACACACATACACACATGAATATTGTGTGTGTGGGTTCCTTTTTTTCCTGTTGTCCATACCAGAATTGTCATAAAGCTCTCCACACTCCTGGGGCCACCACCCTTGCCCCTAGCCTTGGTGCTTCCTTATTTGCTGAGTTGGGAACCCACAGAATCCCAGAGCTCCTGGCAAGCCCTCGCCCATTCATAGCCTCATCCCTCCAGTTATACAACCTCTCGTGCCTCAGTTTCCCCATCTGTGAAATGGCAATCGTAGAGTTTCCACTTCTAGGGTTGTGAGGAGGTTTAAGTGAGTTAATGTACATAAGGGGCACACAACAGCGCCTGGCACAGAGTAAGCACCATCCGCGGTGAAGCGTGCGCTTGTTTAAGTACCTCGCTGATCGTTGGGAGCAGCTTGCTTTCAGAGACGTTCAGATGTGAAAAACTGGAATCTTGCCAGTGATTGCCATGCTGGCGGGTCCACCACACACACCCGACCCTGGCCTGCAGGGGCCCTGAGTGCCGCTCCCGGCCACACGATGCCTGATCTCTTCTTACACAATTACTTCCCACTCGCTCCTCCTTAGCCCGCCAGCCCTAGCTCCTCCATCCTCACTCTCAACCGATCATCTTGCTTCCTACTTCCCTGAGAAAAACGAGGCCGTCAGGAGAAAGCGCCTCCCACAGCATCTCGCAGGCCAGCATCGCACCATGGGCCGGCCCGTTCCTTCTGCTCCCATGGGGATTGTGTGTGCCCTCAGCTAAGACTCCTTCCTGCACTTGGGCTCTGAAGCCTCTCCCTCCTGTTTATTCTTCGTCTCCTAGAGCATCGATTCCCCTCTTTTGTGCATTTTTAAAAGTGCACAACTCAATCGTTTTTATTTTTATTTATTTATTTTTTTGAGTCAGAGTCTCACTCTGTCACCCAGACTGGAGTGCAGTGGCATGATCATGGCCACCGCAGCCTCCATCTGCTGGGCTGAGGCGATCCTTCTGCCTTAGCCTTCCGAGTAGATGGAACGACAGGTGTGAGCCCTCACACCCAGCTAGGTTTTTGATTTATTGGAGAGATGAGGTCTCGCCAAGTTGGCCAGGCTGGTCTCGAACCCCTGGATGCAGGCAATCCTCTCACCTCAGCCTTCCAAAGTGTTGGGATTACAAGCAAGAGCCATGGCACCCAGCCTTAATAGTTGTACAAACCATTACCACAGTCGATTAGAAAACTTCCTCATCACCCCCAAAAGAAGGTCCACACCCATTAAGAGCCATCTGCCATGTCTCCCCCAATCTCTCCACAAGCCCAGGCCTAAGAAGCCACAAATATACCCTCTGTGGATTCACCTGTTCTGGACATTTTCTAGAATTAGAATCATCTGATATGCAGTCTCTGTGTCTGGCTTCTTTCACTCAGCGTAATGATTTTACAGGTCACCCACACTGTAGCATGCATCAATACCTCATTCCTTTTTATAGCTAGATAATGTCCCATTGTATATGTAGGCCACATCTTGTTTTTATATTCATCAGCTGATGGACATTTGTGTTGTTTCCACTTTTTGGCTATTATCAATAGTGCTGCTTTGAACATTCATGTACAAGTCTTCATGTGAACATATGTTTTCAGTTCTCTTGGCTATGAGCCTGGGAGCAGAATTGCTGGGTCACGTGCTAACTCTGTTCGACCTTTTGAGGAGCCACCAGACTGTCTTCCAGAGCTGCTGCAGCATTCCGCCTTCCCACCAGCAGTGCATGATGGATGATGATCATCATCATACAAAATTCTGAAATAACACCCTTGCTCCCATGGCCGTCCCCAGTGACCCCCTAATTTCTCATTCCTCTGCTCCTCTCTAAGCAAAGCTCCTAGAAATCAACGTCCTCCATGACTCATTCCAATTCCTCGCCTCCCATTTTCCTTCAAACCATTACTATTAGACTTGCCCCCAGCATTCCAGTAAGACAGCCTTGTTGAGGTTACCAGTAACCCTTCTGTTGCCAAGTGCATTGGTCATTTCTCAATCCCCGTCACCTGACCTCTCAGCAGCTTTGGACATGGCTGACCACTCCCTCTTTCATAGAGCAGCTTCCGCATTCTGCCCCTGGGATGTCTGTCTGTCTGTTCCTACTCCTCCCTTACGTGCTATCTCTCCTCCAACCTCTAAACTGAGCCCCAGTGCTCAGTTCTTTTCCTTATATTCACTCTCCAGGTGGTTGTAAATCAATCCATGGCTTTAAACTCTATGACCTCAGATACCCAAATTGATAGTTCTATTCCTGACCTCCAGATCCATATATCCAACTCCCTACTCAACATTTCCAACGTGGATATCTATTCAACATTTTAAACCCGTGATATCTAAAAAGGTATACTTGATGTTCCCTACTAGATCTGCTCCTCACCATTGTCACCCATCACTGTAAATGTCAACTCTATCCTTCTAGTTGCTCAGGTAAAACATCCTTGATTCTTCCTCTTACGGCTCACATCTAATCCAGCAGCAAATCCTGTTGACTCTGCTTCCTAAATGTATCATCAAGCCAACCACCTCTCATCACTCCCACCGCCATCACCTGGGTTCAAACCACAGCCACCTCTCACCTGGAGAACCCTCTTACAGGTATCCCTGTCCCATCCTTTCTGCCTCGGATTCCCTATGGCAGCCTTCTAAGAGGATTTGAGTGATACCCCTAAGATAGAAGTCAGGTTGTGTTGCTCCTCTCCTTAGAATGCTCAATGGCTCCTTCAGAATAGCCAAAGCAATCCTAAGCAAAAAGAACAAAGCTGGAGGCATCTTATTACCTGGCTTCAAGTTATACTACAAGGCTGTAGTAATCAAAATAGCATGGTACTGGTACAAGAGCAGGCACATGGACCAATGGAACAGAATAGAGAATCCAGAAATAAACCCAAATACCTACAACCAACTGATCTTTGACAAAGCAGACAAAAACATATACTGGGGAAAGGACACCCTACTCAACAAACGGTAGCTGGAAAATTGGATAGCTACATGCAGAAAAGTGAAACTTGGTCCCTATTTCTCCCCATATACAAAAATTAACTCAAGATGGATTAAAGGCTTAAATGTCAGACCTGAAACCATAAAAATACTAGAAGAAAACCTCTTAAGAACATCAGACTAGGCAAAGAATTTATGGATAAAACCCCAAAAGCAAATGCAACTAAAACAAAAATAAACAAGTGGGGCTTAATTAAACTAAACATCTGCACAGCAAAAGAAATAAGCTAAACGGTCACAAACAGAGCAAATAGGCGACCTACAGAATGGGAGAAGATATTTGCAAACTATTCATCTGACAAAGGACTAATATCCAGAATCTACAAAGAACTCAAACAAGCCAGCAAGAAAAAAAGCAAATAACCCCATTAAAAGTAGGCAAATGTCATGAACAGATGTCTCTCAAAAGAAGGTGTACAAATGGCCAACAAACGTGAAAAAATGCTCAACATCACTCATCATCTGAGAACTGCAAATTAAAACCACAATGAGATACCACTTTACACCAGTCAGAATGGCCATCATTTAAAAAATCAAAAAACAATAGATGCTGGTGTGGATGTGGAGAAAAGGGAGCACATATAACGCTGGTGAGGGTGTAAATTAAAACAATCTCTTTGGAATGTGGTATGGAGATTACTAAAAGTAGAACTAAAAGTAAATCTACCATTTGATTCAGCAATCCCACTACCAGGTATCTACTCTAAGGAACAGGGGTTATTATATTTAAAAAGACACGTGCATCTGCGTGGTCATCGCAGCACAATTCACAATTGCAAAGATGTGGAATCAACATAACTGCCCATCAACTGATCAGTGAATAATGAAAATGTGGTATGTGTATATAGACACATACCTTGGAATACTACACAGTCATAAAAAAGAATAAAACCATGTTCTTTGCAGCAACATGGATGGAGCTGGAGTTCATCATCCTAAGTAAACTGACTCAGAAATAGAAAATCAAATACCACATGTTCTCACTCAAACGTGGAAGCTAAACGGTCACAAAGATGGAAATCATAGACACTGGGGACTCCAATAAGGGGGAAGAAAGGAGGGGGTTAGGATTCAGAAACTACCTATGAGGCACAATGTTCACTATTTGGGGAATGGACCACCCGAGACTCAATCTCCATCACTACACAATATGTCCATGTAGCGATCATGCAAGTTTACCCCCTGAATCTAAAATAAAAAAATAAAAAGTCCATTTCTTGATTATTACAAAAATAAAAAACTCTGAATGGCTCTTGTTTCACCCAGAGTAAATGTCAAACTCTTTACCTAGTGTACAAAAGGCCCTGACGATCTGGCTCTGCACTGTCCCTCGAAACATGTCCTACCTGTCTCCCCTCCTGTACTTTCGATACTCATTCTCTGAAAGTTGGAGTGGTTGGAAAATCCACTGCAATCCACCACCTTATGCTGAGCAGATCACTTGGTTAATTACAAAGTACCCCATGCTTACCTGAGCTTTTTAACTAGATGGAAAGACAGTAATCAGGAGAAAAGCTATTCGAGGAATTCAGAAGTTCTTCAGCTGTTTACACTAGCTATTGTCCCATCAAGGATGCCAGTGGATCATCATGGTATCCTGGCCACACTGCATTTAGTAGCTGTCTGCTTGAAAACGTGGACTCTAAATCCAGGTCCTGTAGCCTGAATTATTTCTGATGTCGGAAGACTTTGTGAAAGGGAAGACATTCCAGGTCATTTAGCACAATCCATGGAGCGCCTGTGCTCCTCCCACAAGGGTTCTGAGATGCCTTGGCCAAAAACTTTCTTGGACTCTGCCGGGGTTGCCAAATGACATGACTCCTGGGATGTCATTCACACTGTGGTCTATATGAATGGAGCAGTGCACGTCCTGGCGAGCTGTAGGCAGCGACCCAACACCCTACAGCACCATTCTAGGGCAGGAACTTGAAATGCTCCCAAGTCCCCTCATGTCTCCCCAGTCTTGTGCTGAAATAGTCACAGCTCTACAACAGATGGACTATCAGACAATTGTTTCTGACAGTGGGTTCACCCTCTCTGCAGATGATTTGAAGGGATCTGTCAATAAGAACTTCACCCAGCCACCAGCACTGGCCTCATGTGTCTCAAGCAAACAGTGGCGCAGGCTGGTTAGGGGCTCTCGGTGGAGGAGTTTGGCCTCTGAGGCTCTTCAGGCCTGCCCATCCTGCTCAACATCCCCCCCAGGATCAAGGGCAGGTGCTGACCCATGGACTTGTCCTGATTCTATTCCCTTTCCTTCACAAAGATAACCCCCTCTCTTAATCTGATCTGTTTCTGCTGCTATGGCAAAAATATCCCAGACTGGGTAATTGATAAACAATAGAAATGTATTGCTCCCAGTTCTGGAAGACAAGAAAAGTCTTCCAGCCCAAAGATGATGAGAAAGATGGCACTTTCTGGCTGTCCTCACAAGGTAGAAGGGCAAGGAATACTACGCAGCTCACTTGATCCTCTTTTTTAAGGGCATTAACCCCATTTATGAGGGTGGAGGCCTCATGACTTCATTACTTTCCAAAGGCCCAAGCTCTTAATAGTATTGGGTATTAAGCTTCAACATATGAATTTTGATGGTGGGACACCAATTTTCAGACCATGGCAACCACAGTCCTGAATTTAGGATTATCCTAATACATTCTTTGAAACCTGTTATACATATTGTTTGTAAATTACCCAGCCTAAGGTATTTTTGTTTTAGCAGCAGAAACAGATCAGATTAAGAGAGGGTTATACTTATGAAGGAAAGGGAATTGGATCAGGGAGGGCTCAACCAGCACTTTATTGGCATCTATAATATTTTATCTTATTTATTTATGTGTTTATTTATTTATTTGAGTTGGGGTCTCATTCTGTCACCCAGGCTGGAGTATAATAGAACGATCACAGCTAACCATAGCCCGGACCTCATGTGCTCAGGCGATCCTTCCACCTCAGCCTCCCAAGTAGCTGGGATTACAGGCGTGCACTCCTGGCTAATTTTTAAAATTTTTTGTAGAGATGAGATCTCACTATGTTGCCTAGGCTAGTCTCAAACTCCTGGGCTCAAGAATTCCTCCCACCTCAGTCTCCCAAAGAGCTGGGATTACAGGTATGAGCCACCGCGCCCAGCCTTGTAATACGTTATTTCTTAAAATTGCTTATGATATTGTCAGATATATGTTTATATACCTACGATATATTCATCATTGAAAAGGCATTTTCAAGAGTATCTGAATCCAGTGGGGAGCAGCACCGTGTGTGTTAAGACTGGTGACTCATCTTGGCAAATCTGGCACACTTACTCCTGGAGTCACACACCAGGGACCCTTAACACCAGTAAGGGGTCCCCTTGGAGACCCTTGTGAACTTCCACAGGCATGAACATCACCAGAACATATAATTTCCTCATAAATTTCAGTAAAGTGAAACTGAAAGACTCAAGTGAGCACTTTAGACAGATTGTAGAGACAAGATCTCATTATGTTGCCTAGGCTGGTCTCAAACTCCCAGACTCCAAGATTCCTCCAACCTCAGCCTTCCAAAGTCCTGGGATTACAGGCATGAGCCTGTGATGCTAGAGACACCGTTGAAGTCATTCATAAATACAGTTGGCTTTCTTCTCATGGCTACTTTCCCCCACAGAGACTGAATTTTTTCTTCTCTGTCAGATATCACGTGTTCACCACAACCCTGTGGCCAGCCACATGACTCAGGACTCACATTCACACCTCACGAGTGCTTCAAGTGGACTTTTGTAGTTGCTCATGTAGAAACCTCAGATGTCTATCCAAGGACCTGGGGGCCAACTTAGACACTGTCTGGTGACTATGGCGTGGTGTGTGCCCAGACCAGTGCCACGCCCAGACATGAGGAGCCTAGTCACGGCCCCAGGGCAGGGGAATCGGGAAGGAATGGGGGTTTCAAACCCTGCCAGATCTGGGTTCTTCTTCCTGTGTCATCCTGCATGAGCGGTCTCTGTAAGAGTTAGTGTGTGTGCATGTGTATGAGATGATGCCAATGAGGACTAAGGACCTCAAGCTGGCTTGGCTGTTCTCTGACCCTGTGCCCATGGGCTGTAGTCTCACCAGCTCCCTGCTGGTTGCCTAGTGAACTGCTGACATTTTGAGGTGACCTTCTCAGCCTGACCAGTTGGAGTCAGAGGTGTCCATTGCTTTGGGTGACTTGAGGGGCATGTCTACATGAATTTGAAAATCTCTTGGTCCTCAATGGATTGAGTCATGCCGATTGTGCCCAGTGGTCTGAAGGGCCACAGAGAGGCCAGGCCACAGGGTCGGAACAGAATACCTTTAGGGAGCTTGAGTGGACACCTTCAGCACCTGTGCCTTGACTGTGCCTTCTGTGACATGTGAATAGTGACACTGCTCGTGGCCCTCCCTGGACCATTGAGGGGATTTAGAGGAGGTGCGAATGGGTTCAGTAGGGTGAAACCCACTGTCTGTGTTGTCTGTTATTTTAATCAAATAGCAACTTAAATTCTCTGATCTGGGTACTAAGTGGGTTTCCCATGAGAATGTTTCTTCTCTTAGGCGTCTTCCTGGTTCCTGCTGTCATGCAATGAAACCCCTCACAAATGAAGAAAGGAAGGAAGATCCCTGCCCCTGTGCCCCAGCCAGACCTGACCTGACTTCCCACCAGTGCCTCCAGTATGCCCCATGTTTCTCCACAGCCTCACCCACGCGATTCCCTTTGATGACAGTGTCTTATGACCACCCACTGCAAACCTGCTCCCCAGGCTCATTGCAGATGTCGCCTCTTCCCTGAAGCTTTTTCTGGTTTCACCCAAAATGACGTGATGTGCCTTCTTTGGAACCCCTTCCCTGTGTCCCTCCAAAGTCTGACGCGACACCCGACACGAAGCAGGTATTCAGTGCGCATGAAATTGCACAAAGCTGACCAGGCCCCGTGGACCTGTCAGCGTCCCCTGGCATGTGGGAGCCCCAAGCCTTACCTTGGGAGTGAACATGTGTAGGATGCCATCAATTGCCCCTCGCAGCAGCAGTCCCCGGACCAGGAAGCAGGCCAGCACCACGTAGGGGAAGAGAGAGCTGAAATACATCACCTGCAGAGAGGACAGGGACTGCTGCCAGGGACAGCTCCTCCTGCGGCTGGCACTCCCCACCCTGCTCACAGCTGGGGCACAGCGCCTCCTCTGATGGCAGCAGAAAGCAGTGCCCTGGAAACCCCTGGGCATAGGACCAGACCTACCATACATCTGGCACTGAGCCAGGGCAGAAGCGGGAGCCAGCAGGGCTATGCCTGGGGCTGGTTTTCTCCATTAAGGGCTAGTGGGGCTAGGGTAACCTCTAAGGGCTTTCGAGGGTGAGGGAGTCCTTTGCTCACCACTTCGAATTTTTGCATGTCTCATGTTCCTAGCGGACCCCCTAGATCTCGCCCATCCTTAGAGTCCTTTGACAGAAGACATCCAGGAGGTTAGAGACACAGCTCCCAGGCAGAAAGTCCCAGAAGAAGGTTATAAACCGTGTGCTCTTTTCTTATGCATTTCTTGCACATTTCTCTGTGCCTGGCACAGAGCCTCACACAAAGGAGAAAGATGCTCACAAAATGTTTACTGCACTAAAGCAAGTCAGAGAGCTGTCTGGGCTGGATGGTATAAGGGTTAGAAAGTGTGTGTCTGGAGCCTGGATGCTTGGGTTCTGATCCCAGATCCACCATTTACCAGCCATGTGACTTCAGGCACTTGACTTAATCTCCATGTGCCTCCACCTCCTCATCTCTAAAATGGGTGGAAGAATTCCTAATTCATAAGGTTGTTGTGGACCAAACACGTTCATACGGGTGGCGGTATTTGAGAAGTGCTAGAAAGCACCCGCTACTATTTTGGCCCCAGTCGGTGGCTGGGATGACTCTACCTTTCTAGAACTTGGTTTCCTTGCTTATCAAGTCCAGTAAAGAACCTGAGGCCTCAAACAGTGAAGGTTGCATTAATAGTTCAGGCTCTGAGAATGACTGGCTGCGTGATGTTAGGTGAGATCTTTTCCCTTCCCTGGGCCTCAGTTTCCTCATCTGTAAAATAAGCGGATTGGTCTATGGGATCACTAAGGTCCTTTCCATCCCCGGCAGCACATGGGTACCGATATGTGACCAGTGAGAAGTGCCTTCATTTAAAAGGGATCTGAGCTTCTGCGAAGAGGCATGGGGCTTGACTTCTGCCCCTTAGAGATTACTGTGCAGCTGCCCACTGAGGCCTCCAAGGCCCCCTTCACTCTGCACCTCCCTGCTCAAAGGCCCCTTTAGTTATAGGCTTGGCGAACTGCTGGTGTCTACCAAAACCTGCTCAGAGCAGGCTCTTCTGGAGTTTTTGCTTGGAAAACTGAGGGGCCAGAATCCAGACAGATGTCCCTGGGTCAACACTTCTAGCTTTCCTTCCCCCTCAGTGTTTGCAGAGCAGGCCTGAGTGATCTGAGCACAGAGGAGGCTGGAGGTCAGGGTGATGATCTTCCAGCAAACTCACTCCTGGTGGGCTGCCCACGGTGAACAATACTGCAGCCGTAATACTCCCACCTCCTCCTCTGGAGACCAGTGCCACCATCCAGACCCATCGGGAGCCCGAGACCACCTAAAGGGCCCTGCATAGGGTGGTCTGGACTCCTCAGCCCTCTGTCCTCTGTGCCTTTCTGTTGCCCCCCGTTTCAATCTTGGGTGTCCCCCCACTCACCTTCCCTGAGGACTGGATGCCCTTGACGACGGCCATGCCCACAATGCTCCAGGCCACGAGGAGACACAGGGTCATCTTCCAGTTGAGGCCCCCACTCTCCGAGATGGAGTCAGAGATGTCCAGGGCTTCTCGGTACCAGAAGTAGGTCGTGGCTGAGCTCTTTTCACACTCTGCCTCCACCACTGAAATAGTAGCAAAGGCCACAGGGCCTCGGTGGCGGGGCCTATCGGGCTACTTCCTACGCTGGACCCCACTCAGGACAGCAGTGGGATAGGGGGTGTCTGAGGATGAGTGGCTGGAAGGAGCTGTGCTTATTCTGAGTTAGCTGATCTGGCATGGTCGGAAGAATCCTAGGCTCCCGATGGGGCCTGGGAGGCTTCAGGACACACAGAACGGGCTGAGTTCCCACCCATGCCTCCCCTTGCCCATGTCTCTCCATGGAAGGTAAGAAGGGTTGAGCTGAACTGGCCTAAAGTTCCTTGGGGAAGGTCCTGAGCTGGGAGCTGGAGACCTGGCTTCTCACCCCAGATTATTACTTAAGTGGGTGGTGTGAACATGGGAAGGCCTCAGTTTTCTCATCTATGAAGAATCATCCAGGCTGTGTGCTCATGCCTGTAATCCCAGCACTTTGGGAGACCGAGGAAGGAGGATTGCTTCAGCCCAAGATTTTGAGACTGGACTGGGCAACACAGCAAAACCCTGTCTCTACAAAAAATAAAAAAATTAGCCAGGTATGGTAGCGCATGCCTGTAGTCCCAGCTACCTGGGAAGCTGAGGCAGAAGGATCACCTGAACCCAGGAAGTTGAGGCTGCAGCGAGTGGTGATCGTGTCACTGTCCTCCTGCCTGGGCAACAAAGTGAGACCCTGACCCACAAAACAAACAAACAAACAAGCAAACAAAAATCCAGCCCTTTATAGGATTGGTATGCAAATTCAAATTGTTCCCAGAAAGCATGGTGTTAGAATAACAGAGCAGTTCATACCAGTTAAACAAAAGTCACAGTTTCCAGAATTTTGAATTCTGAGGGCATCCAGTCCTCAGAATTCAATCCCTATAAGAAATAGGCCAGAAAAGAGACCATTCACACTGGGGAAGGGGAAATGAGGGTCAGAGATGCTAAGTGACTCTTCCAAGGTGACACGGCAAGCACGTGAGATCCCAAGTCTGTGCACTAAGCCTGTTAGTCTCCTTCCTGGGACAGAGCTGGCTGTTGTCCCCAGCTAGGGGCCCACACTTACCTGCTGTGGTCCCATTCCTGATGACAGGACATTCACTCCAGGGCAGCGGGTACTGGAAGGACTTGAAGAAATAGAAGATGCTCCACCCAATGATCACGTTATAATACAGCCCAACAAAGAGGCAGACCTAAGGACGGGGACATGGGGGATCAGGAAGGCTGCAGGCATCTCCTCCCTGCCCCCATGCCAAGCAGGCCACAATGCACAGAATGGGCAGCCACAATGCACAGAATGGCACAGCCTTGAGGGAGGATGAGGAGGCATGAGAGGTGGGCACTGAAGGGCCTCCTTCCACCATCCTTCATTGGTATTCATGGAATCCACAAGGAATATTCCGAATATTAAAGTTCTCTCCTTTGGGCCACAAACTCCTAAGATGTTAATCCTTTCCAGTTTGAAATTCTTCTAAGATACTTGCAAGCACTCCTTCATCATTTCCTGATGTTTAGGGTTATAATTACAGAGATGCCCTCCAGCATGGTGGAGGCACACACGGCTTTGGCCCCTATGAAAAACAGCCCCAGGCTGCTGTGCATTTTGAGATTTGGGGGATGCTTCTTTTTGGCCCCCATGTCTTCTCTTCTCTCCGAGATTCTACTCTCCAATACCATTAGCCTCCTGCCTCTAGAAAGAGCTCTCTTTTTATTTCTTGGAAACACAGTAATGAACCTTGGCAGAATTTTATTTAAAATAGGAGTGCATGGACTCTGACTGAGGGTCCAAGAGGTTTCTTTGAAAACAATGATTTTATGGACAGAGCTTTGCTGCATCTACCCTGGGTGCTGTGGGGTCCCTTCCAGGGGCCTGGCTGTCTCCAGCATCGGTGAGACTGCTGGTCAGTGCAACTGGGGAGCAGCTAGGCCTGAGCACCTGTGTGCAGAAGCAGGCGCTCATATGGCAGAACTTACTGGGAACATAGAGAAAGACACCCACTTCCTTTACTTGGGTGCTTTCAGTCCTGGTGGGAGACCACATGCACACCACTGCATGGACACACAGCGCCTGTCCCAGCAGAATATGCTGTGTGTGGCCATATTGGCCTGTGCAGAGGTGATGGCTGGCATGAGAGCAGGGGCTCTGCCTCAGGCTGGTTTGGGCTGGCCCTGCTGCCAGACCTGACAGAATCCTTGGTCTCTTCTGAAAGCACAATCCGGGTTTTATCCCAGGTGTGAGCACCTGTGGGCTTTGCCCGAAAGGGATGCGCAGTTTCCTCACCTAGAGTTCTGAGCAGGGCTCATCTGTGGCCTTGCAAACCCTCACATTGTTCCTCATCTGGGGTCAGTGGGGTCTCCCTGTCTCCCACTCTTCCAGAGCCTCACACTTCCTGGGTCGATCGTCAAGTTTGAGTTCTCCAACTCTGCTCATTGGCACAGCAAAATGCCAAGGAGATCCTGAGCCCCAGGACTGCCCTTTCCTGAGCTCCCGCCTGCCCAATTAAAGTATTCTTCGACCACAGAAAGAGGAAGGACCTCTCTCATGGGGAGCCTCATGGGTAAGCAGAGAGGGCTATCTGGGATAGTCCATATGTCCCCAGGGAACTCTGGCTGAGATGTCTCAGGAAGCCCCTTGTGTGTAAGTCCCAGATTTTCCTCCTTAGCACCAATTGTGAACTTTACATGCTGTTTTAGGCAGTGTAGACACTCTCAGTTTAGGAAACATGGCGATTGTGATCCTGAGACCCCAGTTGGAAGCAACTGTCATGTTGACGTTTCCTTTCCTGCCTTTGCTCCGGATCAGAGCTCTGGCCTGTAAATGCAATGGCCTCCTCCCCAGTACCCAAGAGCAGCCCCCTGCCTCCCGCTTGGTACCTGCCCGACCCTTGACTCACTATGCAGCTGGAGAAGCCAATGCCCCCCAGGCGAGGGCACACATAGTGCCACACACCGATGCTGCCACGGCGGATCCTCTGGCCTACGGCCAGCTCCAGGAAGAAGAGCGGGATGCCAATGATGATCAGCAGCACCAGGTAGGGCACCAAGTAGGCACCTGTGGGGAGAAGGATGGATGTCAGAGGGTGTCTGGAGCACAGCAACAGGACAAGGGAAGGGGTGGCAGCCATGTCCTCCAGTCTCGGTCGGCCACATCTCTGATCATCTGCAAAGTTTCACCAGTCCTGGTGCGCCCCCATGAATGGTATGGCCATATGTGTGATCTATCACACCCCGGTCCACCCATATCCTCCTTTTACCCCTTGACTCTCCTGACCCAAAACACTAAGGGATGACCCATGTGTATGTCAGTGCCTCCGTCTCACAAGGCTGGGCTCAGAGACAGAGAGACCCTGCACTGCGTCTCAGGATTCCACACGTCAAGTCACACACCGACAGACACACTCATCTCATGAGATACCCTATGGACACCTGTTCACACCCCCTCCCGCCCACAGAGAAGCAGTCCCAGATGGTGTGGTGGGCACACTCGCCCCCAGAGGCACAGACACCGGATGCAGTCTTCCCCGTGTCTGAACTAGACACTGACACAGCAGACTGGGCAGCTCCAGGGAAGCGGAGTTTGGAAGCTCTCCAGGGAGAGAGGGCCTGACCAGCTTCGCCATTAATCTACAACTAATTGGGAAGAATGGGAGAGAAATTAGCAGTTCAGGAAAGCATAGCCGTGAGAATCATAAAGGCTAGAATGGACCTTGCTAAAGATTCCAGATGATGCATTAATCTCCCTGTCCTGGACCTCGCTGCAGACACAATCTCGATTCCAAGTGACAGGGCATTTAGCAGGAGAATTAAAACCACGTCTGGACACAGACGAGTGCACCCCGCCTAGAGCTGTGCCAACAACCAGTCTTGTTAGCAAGGCCCTGCCTGTCTGTCAAACAATGTCAGGCCAGCCCCCATCACCAGGGCTCTGATAGTCCCTGCCCAGCACCCAAGACCAAGCCTAGCAAGCAGGCAGTCTCCAGAAGCCCCCCAGCCACACTGCTCTGCCCTGATATATAACATCCCACATGCTTCCCAATATGTGCCCAATTTGCCAATGAACACTGGGGATCGGGCATCTCCTGGGCACAAAACCTGGCACTTGGCAATGATTAGCTATTTACTGTAGGCCCACTCTGTTCCAGGCACAGGCAGTGGGGGGAGCGGGATAACAGACAGAACAGATGCTATCCTGGAGAAGTTCACAGTCTGCCAAAGAGGTAGGACTCTTAGAGTCACGTGAGCAATGTCAGCATGCATGTGTACACATGGATACCACAGACTAGTCACATGGGTCCACTGAGCACACACATGCTGAGGGAGGGTCCAGGGTCTAAAGGAGCTAATCAGGGTGGCCTTCCAGAGGAGGCAACCCACTGAGCTTTATACACAAGCATCTGATTTATTAAATGCACACAAGCACACGTAAACTCAACTAGTCAGTAAGGAGTGGTCCTATCATGGTACTCCAAGGAGGGAAACCCTTGGATCTGTCTTGAACTCAGTCTCTTGATCTTGGTTGGGGGAAAATGAAGAGGAGAGAAGTGACCTGCTGCAAGGAGGCAAAGGGATATGACCACACTGGTTTTTATTTTGTCCTAGTGTTCTTGGGTGGGGTGAGGTGTGCAGGCAGATGGGTTTGGGGGCACCTGCAAAGGTTGGCAACTTCCATGGATGCCTCTCTCCTCTCCCCCAAATAACCAGGGAAAGCCTCCAGGTAAGTGCTGTCCAAGGTGGTCAGGGGCAAAGACCAGATTTCAGCCCTCTGCCGCCCAGGCCTGTCCACCTCAGGCAGGCCACAGGGCACTGACTGACTACCCATCTCTCTACACACCAAGCCCGAGCTAACCAGACTGCTCAGGGCTACAGTCATGGTGGATGGAATTTGTGGTCAATCAGAGTTACTTTTTCATATCAACCTTTGTTGAAATCATTTGGAAATGCAACAGCACCCTCTTCCACCCTAGAACATACAACTTGGGGACACGACTGGAATTGTTTTGACATTTTGGCAGCTTTCAGAAGCCTACAGTCATTCGTCTGAACAGCGGGGAGCACTGTTCAGAGCTAGGAAATTCAGCAGAATGTGGTCAGAGGGGAGAGGAGCCTAGGCTGAGGTCCCCTGAGTCTCAAATAGTCTATGTCTCAGTCAATACTCTGAGCCTCACATCTGGCAAACCTTGAGGTTATTTCTGGGGTTCAAAAGGCCACCTTGGCCTCCAACTGTTGTGATATGGATTGCCTAGGAGTTAAGATCCAGGTCCTGGAGTCAGACCTCCTGGGCTTGAATTCTGGCTCTGCCACTTACTAGCTGTGTGAGTTTGAGCAAATTATTTGATCTCTCTGTGCTATTATTTTCTCATCTGTGTAAAGAGGATACATTGGTTATGCAGCTAACCCTGAATTGTACCCCACACCTTTATAACAAATAAATTAATTAACAAAAAAAGAGGATACAAATATTAAGTATGAAACTGGTGATATTTCTGACCATTTACAAAGATAACCATTTTGTAAGCTTCAACCCTACACCTATCCCACAGGTTGTTTTAAAGAGTAAATGAGTTACTTACCCATAGTGAGCACTTGATGGACATTTGCCTCTTTCTCATAAAAATAAACGGGAAAAAAAAAGAAAACTAAAAGGATACAGAATAAAAAAAAACTGGCCACATCTGGTAGAACTAAGACGAGTTCCAGAGTTTCCATCCAGAATTAAGCAAAGTTTGGATCACTCAAGGCTCAAAAACACAGAAAATCAACTCAGACCAAACAGCTGTCTCCTTCCTGTAATAATTTGTCTTCTTCTAAAAAATATTTAAGATGACTTCCTATAAAACCTATAAAACACAGGACAGTTAAAGGTAGAGATAAAAAGGGATTGCAGAAATCAGAGAGGATGAAAAAATGCAAGCAGGACTGTGAAACAGAAAGCTCAGAATCCTGAGAGTTGACAGCGCTTTTCTTCTGGGGGTGGTTCTTCGTGTCTGGTGCCATGGCGACTGTCTGGTATCACAGCAAATGGGCAGACTGTGGCAACAACACTGCCCTGGGTGTGAGTGTGTGTGTGTGTGTGTGTGTGTGTGTGTGTGTGTGTAGAGAAAAGGTCTCTGTGATTCAGCACCAAGTGCTCAGGTAGAACTGATCATCTAAGCCAGGAAGGACAAGGTTAGAGGTTCCTAGCTAAGTCCCCAGTGCCACATATCCTCTGAAGTTGGGTGTCTGGAAGCTCTTCTCAACATCTCACAAGGGATAAGGAAACCACACACTTATATCTTGGCTTTGGGCTGGTCTTATATCAACTTAGTAACCATGCAGTGTGGACCAAAAGCTCTGACTGATAGTCATTTGGAAAAAACAAAAGATCTTTCAAGCAAGAAGCCCAGATGGCATGACACCATGTTATGGTGGAAAGATGGAAGGCTCTGGCCTAACTCAATCCCACAGGCTCAGGTGGACATTCTCCCTGCTCTTCACATTGGAAAGGAGGAGAAGCCCCCAGGCAGACATGACCTTATGAACCAGGAAAAGATGTGTCCTGGAGAGGAAGGGTGAAAGGACATAAGATGGAGTCAATATACCCAATGAGCAGCCATTTTAACCTTGCCTAGATCTGTCATGTTTTTCTAGCGGTTCACTTTAATTTACCCTCTAATCACTAACCAAGGACAGAACCGATTTCTCAGAGGTAGCTATTAGTAATTGTTTTACAGTCCCTCCCCAGTTTGTTTTGTAAACAAGTTAACCTAATCAGCCCTTCATGACCTTCATGACACAGACTCCATCAACATTGCAACAGTCATGTGGCTGACCCACCCGTCTGCCTGCTGTCTATCACCTGACATCAGTACCTGTGTATACCTTCATGATGACGTGTAAAAGACCACCACCCAATCACCTTAATGACCTGTCCCCATCAAAAGGAAGGTTTAAAAGCATTCAACTTCAAGCAGTCATTTGGCATTGCTTTGCTAAGCACTGGCCAGACCATGTGCTCATTGAGCTATGGTCGCCATGTTTCCTAGCCTTGGCCCCTTCCCCTACCTCCGTGGGGAGAATAATTCTTCTCTCTCTCTCTCTCTAATTTACTTTCTGGTCATTGATTTGTTAAACTCTGGTGTGGCCATGTGGCTCTTTGAGCACTGGCCAGGCCATGTTTTCCTAAACCAAAGTCCCTTCCTATCTTAGGGAGATGACTCTCCTCTCTCTCTCTAATTTGCTTTCTAAATAAACTATATTTTTCAATCTAACTTCTGTGCAATTCTTTCCATCTAAGGCTTGGCACTGGATTGCACAACCCCTGGAGGGGTCTAACCTAACACTTTTGGAGGCCCCTACTAGGATTTTTAACCTAATGCGGTACTGTCCCTGAATGGGGCTGCACCTTTGGGAGAGGCTACATGGTGAGAGTCCCACAGAGCAGGGAGGGAAGGACTGGGGTCAAATGTCTGCAAAACTGGGGTCACCCAGCAGGTTGGTATGTGCTATCCAGGCATGGGGACCCAGGAGCACGAGAGCTCTCTCTGTGGGCTGACTTCCTCAGGACCAGAGGTCTGGGCTTGGAAGCATCATTGTTTCCAGCCTGTTGGGGTTTTCTTTATTTATCTTCAGTTCATTGTCCCCCAGTTTCAGAGCAAACTGCCTTTGGAAAATTCCAGCCTACTTCAGAGGGGCTTCTACTTAACCTGCAGGCTGCAAGTGGTGGTAGTGGTTTGCTACCAGAAGCAAGATCCTCAAGAGTGATTCAAACACAGGGGGCAGCATGGGGGAAGCCTTCCTACCTGAGACAGTAGGTGTGGTGGTTAAATGCCCAGGCCTTGGGACCAGGCTGTCCAGGTGTGAATCCTGACTTTATTACTAGCTGGAACCCTGATCACACATGACCTTGAACAAGTTACCTGACAAATCTGTGCCTCAATTTTGCAGTCTCTAAAATGAGGATGAGAATAACTCCTTCCTCCCAAAAGGTTGTTGAAAGGAAGTAACGATTGAACGGTATGAAATTGGTGCTTCGGTGTTGCAAGATGGTGGTTTCAGGCATTTAAGCCCAATATCCACTCAGCCCTTAGAATGGTGCTTGGCACTGGCTAGCATTTAGTAACAATGGCTGGCTGGTACTCGATACCATGGGCACGTGTTACACATTCCACACATAAAGCTCATGAAATCCTCCCAACTATCTCAGGAAGCAGGAGCTATCCCCATTTCGCAGATCACAGAGAGCAAAGCAACTCGTAGTAGATCCCAGAGCTGACTGGCAGGGCTAGGACCTGACACAGGCAGGCCCTTTCTCACCATCACATCCTAAGCCTCTTGATAGCCACTAGCCCTCATTACAGCTGCTCCCGGGCATCTTGCTCTGGAATCCTGAGCTCCGACCTGCAAAGGCTCCCAGTTCTGCCTCAGCCAAAGTGTGCTCTTTTCCCCGCCTCAGGTGTAAGCCGGGCTGCCTCTTACCTCCTCCATTTTTCTGGCACAGGTAGGGGAACCTCCAGATGTTGCCGAGGCCCACGGAGAAGCCGATCTGGGCCAGAATGTACTGCAGCTTGCTGTTCCAGGCCGGCCGGTCCTCCGCATCCAGCTCCTCGTCTGCCGCCTTCTGCTTGCCGCCGGCCTCGCCAGCCACATTCAGTACGCTCTGCTTATAGTCCACGGGCTCCTCAAGGGCCAGCAGGTCGGCCACCGACTCGGTGACATGCTCACTGCTGTGCTCACGCTGGGTCACCTTGCTGTTCTTAGGCATTGGTGCCGCCGGGCCCTGCAGCCCTGCTCCCCGGCACACAGAGAAGGTGGGACTCGGCTGCTGTCAGCTGCTTCTCATCCAGGGACCTGGGAAGCCAAGAGAGCAGGAGAGGATGAGCTGACCACACCAGGGAGGTGAGAGCCCAAGGTTGACACAATCCAAGCCAACTCCCGCTTTGAGGCTTGTCAGGTTTGTTCTCCCTCGGTAAAACTAATGGGGCAACATAGGCAAAACCACACACAAACCCAAATAAAGGGTTATTATCCACAATGACATTTCTCTTTCATCCTGCAGAGGCTTGAGGGTTCAAGGCCCTTTGGAGATCTCACAGTCTTCCCCTCCTTTCAGGGTAGCCAAGGTTCTGGCCAAGACTTAGCCCTCTTGTGTTCTTCTATTTAGCAAAAACTACCTGGTAGGTGCCAGGGAAACCAGTGTCAGCCTTCTCTAGGGTCTATCTATTCCAACTGTGTTTCTCGTACCAATAGTATCACCAGGAACTTGTTAGACATGCCAAATCTCTGAACAAACTTGCATGGCAGGCCCTGCGCAGTGGCTTATGCTTGTAAGCCCAGCATGTTGGGAGGCCGAGGTGGGAGGATTGCTTGAGGCCGAGTGTTCAAGACTAGCCTGAGCAACATAGCGAGACCTCATCTCTACAAAAAAAAAAAAAAGTTTTAATTAGAGGGGCGTTGTAGCGCGCGTCTACAGTTCCAGCTACTCGGGAGGCTGAGAAGGAAGGTTCTCGAGTCTAGGAGGCTGAGACTGCGGTGAGCCATGATCATGCCACTGCACTCCAGCCTGGGCAACAAAGTGAGACTCCAATTCAAAAATCAAAAACAAAACCCCAAAACCATGCACCTGAACCCCCCTGAATCTAAAAAAAAATTATTTTAAAGAAATGCAGAATCTCAGACCTGTTGAATCATTCTCTGAATTTTTACAGGATTCCCAGGTGAGTCAAACAATATTAGCTTTAAAAAAAAAAAAGCTCCAGAGCTGGCTGAATGTGGTAGCTCACGCCTGTAATCCCAGCACTTTGGGAGGCGGAAGCAAGAGAATTGCCTGAGCCCAGGGGTTCGAGACCAACCCTGGGCAACTCGACGAGACCTTGTTTCTATAATAAATCAAAAAATTAGCCAGGCATGGCGGGGCGTGCCTGTAGTCCCAGCTACCTAGAAGACTGAGGCAAAAGGATCACTTGAGCCCAGCAGGTTGAGGCTATAGTGGCTATGAGTGTACCACTGCACTCCAGCCTGGGTGACAGAGTGAGACTCCAACTAAAAAAAGAAAAAAGACTCTAGACCCTCACTGTGGGCCGCTGGACGCCAGTGTCTATGGCCCTTGTCCCTGGAGCCTGGCATCTACGGCTCTTCCTTTCCCCGGTCAGAGAGGCTGACCAGGCTCAGCCAAGGATTCTGGCATCAGAGCCCAAGAAGCATTTGCTCGGTGCCAACAGATCCTGGGCCATTGCTCAGCACTGACATTATCTGAGGGCCGCCACAGCCAAGAGCTGGTTCTCCATCCTTCAGCGACAGCTTTACAGCAGATAATGTCTGCACAACACGGGCGGGGGAGGCAAAACCCTCCTCTGCTCCTGCCAGTCCTCATTTGTCTTTCGTGCTTTCTCTTAAAGAAATAAAGCTCCAAGAAAATGGATCCTTTGAAGAATCCCAACAACCCGTTATATTCCAAGGCACCTCCTCATTAGAGGGAGGTTGGAGGAGTTAAAATTAAACACACGCACACCCCTGCTGCCATTGCCCTGTATCTTTCGAAGGATGTGTGTTCCCCAGCTCTGTAATTACTTTATTAAGGGAGTGACGTCTCTGGAAGACGGGCTCGCTGTTTGTTCTCCTCGTGTATATGTGCCACCTGAACGGCACAGGAAGGGTGCTGTACAGCAGAGCCAGGGCTGCCTCTCCCGCCGGCCTTGACCCAGACCTCCTGGCTGACTCCATCAAAGGCATGACCTCTGAGGGGACCTGGCCAGCCAGATCCTATTGCAGGGTAATGAAGCTGGGAGGACCAGCAGATGGGGACAACTGTCCACGCAGGTTTGTGGGGTTGGCTGGCCTTCTCCAGGCCAGGTCTTGGAGCACATTAGCAGGTAACACCTCCCTGCCCTCCTCATCCAAGGGGGACAGTGAATCTTCAGTGGCTGCTTCCTTCCACCTGGGGAACAGTGAGGGTCTTAGGCTTTGGAGTGACTGGGATGGAGCCAGCCTGCCCAAAAGACCACCTAATTTCCTTTAAGAAGCTCTGTGCTGGGCCGGGGTGGTGGCTCAAGCCTGTAATCCCAGCACTTCGGGAGGCCAAGGCGGAGGATTGCCTGAGCCCAGGGGTTCAAGACCAACCTGGGCAACTTGGTGAGACCTCGTCTCTGCAATAAAAAAAAAATAAAAAATAAAAAAAATTAGCCAGCAGTGGTAGCACACGCCTGTAGTTCTGGCTACTTGGAAGGCTGAGGCAGAAGGATCACCTGAGCCTAGAAAGTAGACGCTGGGGTGGCTGTGAGCATGCCACTGCACTCCAGCCTTGGGGACAGAGTGAGACTCCAACTCTAAAAAAAAAAAGAAGCTCTGTGCTAGGACTTGCAGCAGAGAGGGTGTCAGCTGAACATCCCATTGTGTCCTGGAGGGTGCCCTGAGGGGGTGCTTGTGTGTCTGTGGAGGGTTCAGCTCTCAGCCTCCCTCTGAGAGCACTCAAGTGAAGGGTGCCCATACAAGTTATGTGACAGGGAGGCCTGTGTCCCTGCCTGGGCTGCCAGGATAAGTGCCTTTCCCCACCAAGCAGGTCCCTGTCTTTAGGGCACTTAAATGGAGGAACAGCAAAACAGAGCTTTATTTATTTATTCTTTTTAATCAGGGTCTCACTCTGTCACCCAGGCTGGAGTACAATGTCATGATGACAGCCTCAACCTTCTGGGCTCAGGCGATCCTTCCACGTCAGCAACCCTAGAAACTGGGACTACAGGCATGCGCTACCATATCTGGCTACTTTTTTTTTTTTTTTTTTACTCTGTGTAGAGATGAGGTCTCACTATGTTGCCCAGGCTGGTCTCAAACTCCTGGCCTCAAGCAATCCTTCTACCTCAGCCTCCCAAAGTACCGGGATTACAGATGTGAGCCACAGATGTGCCCAGCAAGAGCTTTGATTAAAGACTAGTGCTGGGGAGAAGGGCTGCAGTCCCTCTGAGACTGTAATCTCTACGGTGCTTTGGTTCAGAGTCTTTCTCCAGCTACACTGTTTGCAGGAGGATTTGATCAGAACAATGTGCAACGCATTAGATATGATTTACTGATCACCAAGCCACAACTGGAGAAAACCAAGGGGTATTCCTGCAAGTCTGCAGAATTTATCTTGATGCTGGCCAATTGGACCACATGTTTCTCCATAAATAGCCTGGCGAGTGGCAGCTTGGGTCACCAACATAAGAAAGGGCTGGGAGGAAAAAAGCATCCTTTTAAACCAAGAGGACTCAAGGACAAAGTTAGCACATTCTGGTAAAGCCAGAGAAGGCTACCCACGGCAGCATCACAGCAACCACAGGGCATCAGCTCAATGTGGGCTTCCTCCTTCTTCCAGGATGTCACTGATGCTATGAGTGTCCTGCATTGCAGGATGGAGGCCTGAAGATCTCGTGTACCATCAGGAGGATAAAAAGTCCTGCAGGCTGAGGCACTGAGTTGAGCTGCAATCACCACTGGAACCTTCTGTGCCCAGTGAATACGCTCAGGTGACAGCAGGGTCAGACTCTTAGAAATTAAAGCCTGAGGGACCCCAGTGGCTCAATAGTTCCCGCGCCGCCCCCCCCCCCCGGTGGGTGGGGGGGGGGGGGGGGGGGGGGCCGGGGGGGGGGGG
>CAUYQG010052928.1:0-30369 GCA_963574415.1 Tarsius wallacei
CCAGACTGGAGTGCAGTGGCCGCTCCCGGCCACCGCAGCCTCAACCTGCTGGGCTCCGGCGATCCTTCCACCTCAGCCTTCCGAGTAGCCGGAATTACAGGCATGCGCTACCACACCCGGCTGATTTTTTTATTTATTATAGAGATGAGGTCTCGCCAAGTTGCCCAGGCGGGTCTCGCCAAGTTGCCCAGGTGGGTCTCGAACCCGCGGGCTCAGGCAATCCACTTACCTTAGCCTCCCAAAGCGTGGGATTACAGGTTGAGCCACCGAGCCCGGCCAGTTTTTTTTTTAATATGTAAAGACTTTTTAGGTTTTCTATTTTTTCGACAACTTTGACAATCTGCGACTTTTGAGTAATTTGTCCATTTAATTTAACACCAAATTTATTAGTGTAAAGTTGTACATCAAATTTCTTTCTTACTTTCTTAAGTCTGTAGGATCTTAAAATCCATCTTTTACTCCTTATTATATGATATCTTCTCTTTTTTTATTATTCAGAGTTTTAAAGTCTTTATTGATCTTTGCAAAGGACCAGTTTTGGTTCTATTGATTTTTTTTCTTTGTGTATTTCCTGTTTCACTAATTTTCACTCTTGTCTTTAGGTTTTTTCCCTGTGGTTATACTTGTCTTACTTTGATTATCTTTAGTTTCTTGAGGAAGTTTAGATTATTGACTTTCACAAAAGCATTTCAAACGCTATAATTCTTTTAAATATTTATTTAGCAACATTCCAAACATTTTGAAATTTTATTTTTATTCATTTAAGAAATGTATTCTAGCTTTCTCTCTGGCTTATATTTTGACCCATGGGTTACACTAGAGATTTTTCAGATATCTTTCTGTGATTGACTTGTAATTAATTTCTTTATGGTAAAGAAATGTATGCTGTACAATGTCAGAATTTTAAAAATGTTTTGAGATTTGTTTGTGGCCAAGGATATGGCCTATCTTGGTGAATGTATTGTGTGCATTTCAAAAGAATATTTCTTCTTCAGTTTTGGGCTGGAATATTTTATCAATGACAATTAGGTCTACATGAGAAATAAAATTGCTTCAATCTTCTATAATCTTCCAAAGACATATTTCTAATATTTACCTTAAATTGATGATATTTTTATATTTAAAAATGCTAGGAGACATGTGGCTGGTGACCCTGAGCCATGTTGGCCTCAGAGGTGGACCTTGTACTTGCACGGGACAAGGGAGGGGTCCTGCTGTGTCACCACATTCTGCAGCAATAGGTCTTTGACATCATCAACTTAATCTTCAAGTATTTATTAAGAATCTTGTTGGATTACATTACCTGAAGATGTAGGCTCCATTCTATTACATTAGAAGTCACTAGATAAGTGAAAATATAAAGACCTGAGTATTTTTTTAATAGAGTTATGTTGAGTTTTGCTCCTGGCATCCTTTTCAGGGATTTTTGCTAAATCTTGAACTTATTTTCCTTCCTTTTTCAGAAATCCATGAGCCTCACCTCCAGTTTATATGTTTGGAGTTTAGCTCAAGCTTAGTTAGTGCTGTGGTTTGAGTGCATCCCCTAAAGTTGTGTGTGTTAGAAACTTCATCCCCAATGCGACAGCATTGAGAGGTGGGGCTTAATAAAAGGTGCTTCATCATGAAGTCTGCCCTCATGAATTGATTAGGGTCAAGATTATGGGAGTAGGTTTGTTACAAATGTAAGTTCAGCCTCTCTTGTCCTCCCTCCTGCTTTCTGCCATAGGAAGATGCAGTTCGAAGACCCTTGCCAGATGCTGGAGCCATGCTTTTGGACTTCCAGCCTCCAGAACCAGAATACATTTCTGTTCATTATGAATTACCCAGTCTGTATTCTGTTATACAATATAGGATGGACTGTCAGAATCAACTGAGGACTTCCCAAAAGGCTGTTCAGAGAAAGCGGTTTTTGATCTTTGCCCTGGACTTGAATCTGGGAGGATCCAGGGTGGAGATGACCGTAGGCAAATTGCATCACAAGGGCTCAGCACTAACAAGACCAGAGACAAAGACTGGTGAGACTGGACACTAGTGAGACACTGCCTCCACCTGCGGCTACTAAGGGTACACAGACTCCTTGATGACGTGAGCCAACAAAGGTATTTCACATTTCACTCTTCTCTAAGTTAGTGTGAGAGTTTTGCTTTGTTTTATTTTGTTTTTTCCTGTTGCCTGAAGCTGTCAGGGCCCAACATGACTCAGGTATTATCAGAAATCCCAAGTTGTACAAGAGTGTCAGTGTGGGTTCACTGGTGTCCTTTTCTGAGTAAGCCCCAAGGGATACTAAGTATATGTGTTCTGTTCATCTCTGCACCTTCCCTGTTACACAAGTGTCTGCTCCAGAGATGACATCTAATCAATAGCTAAGGGGAAAATGACTCACTGAAATTTCTTCCGGGTATTGTCAGGGAGAGTGGGAAATAGCCATCTGCATCCTATAATTTTGAACGCTTAGGACTGCTAGTTAAATTCTTTTGGTAGAAACTTCTGGTTAAATACGGCAGAAACCTCAACTACTGAAAGGAGGGACCCTGATAATCTTAGGATAGACTTAGCTTTAGTGCAGCCATTCTGCCCTAGCACAGCATTTTTGCTTAAGCTTTACCCCTGACACTCTTTGCTAAGCAGTCTGCACGGCCTGCATGTCCCTCTTACCCTATAACCATTAATCTCCTTTCCTAAAGCTGGCTCCCAGGACCAGTTTCCCAGGGTCAGGCCTTAGATTACTCAGACCCTCTTGAGCATGTCCAGTCCTCCTAATAATCTTTCTTCCAGGCATTCGTGTCAATACATTGTTATCAACTATCCATAACGACCTCCAGCCCACCACCGGCAGGCATCTGTATATCACTAGACCTTGACAACTTCCAGCCCACCACCCGAGGTTGCGAAATGTTAATACCCGAGGATGTCAGGATCCAAGACTTATGTGGCTGTTCTCAACATCAAAGGACTCAGCCCTGGACATTTCCTTCATTCCAAACCCTTCTCCCACCCACGGGCCTGGAATCCCTTGTCCGAAGGGCCTTAAATATACCCAGTTCTCAGCCCTTCTGAGCCACACTCGCCTGAGTGATGGCCCCCCTCCATCTATGAAAGGTGTATAATAGACTTTACTTCCTTCTGCTTCTTTCTTTGTTACAATCTTGTATTATTCCTGTGGCACCAGCCCACCTTGCCTCAGTTTTTCTTTTCAACTACCAATCTTTGCACCCCCTCATGCACATCAGGTGACGACCCCCTTCTGAAACACTTGGTGTTGGGTGCGCCTTGCAAGACCAGTTTAGCACATAAGCCCCATGGAAGTAGGGACTCTGTGGTATCTCCAGTGCCCAGTATGTGATGGCAAGCACAGTTCAGGCACCTCCAGCCACTGGGCTGGCTCATTTCCCTGGAAACCCTCCTTGTGGAACTCTCCTGTGCTCCAGCCCTGATGGAGTGTCTGTTATCCTGGGGCACAAAGGGATAATGCAGTGCTGTCCATAGAAACATCAGGCTCCTCCCTGGGGCAGAGGCCAGAGAGAGGCAAGGTTGCCTCTTGCCCCACCCATGCTCCCGGGCTATTTCCCATGCTTCCCCACAGTAATTCTCCTTCCTTGGAATACTATCCCTCCTTCATATTCAAACAAGTTGAGTTTTGGAATGCGTTTCTTACTTCAGAATTGATCTTTGTTGTCTAAATCCCAGTCCTGTTCCACTGTCATACAAATCATGCTTGAAAAGAAAAAGAGGCAAGGGCCTGTATTCTGTGTCTGGTGCCAGCTGCAGGCTCCTTGGTCTCCCCGCAGCGAGGACCAGGCACATCTGGCTCACTCCCCTTCAACTCCCAGAAACCACACGAGCAACTGCAACACATGCCAGCTCATGTAAATTTAAAGGTTGCCATTTCCCTTTGTTCTTTCTTTTGTTTCTAAATGGAAATGAAAAAGCAAGACATGAAGAATCAGGATCTGTATCAGGAAAAGTAGTCAAAGCAGCAAAGCCAGGAGGGAGCAGCTCAGAGTCACCTCAGCATTAATGCATGCTCCAGTAACCCAGAGAAGGAACTTGCTTGCATCTCACATTTTGCTGAAAAAACCTATGTAAGATTCCAAGGCATTATTTGACACATTTTTTCAATAGCAATGGAGCATTTACATGTTTTTATGTATCTGAATAAATCCAAATGTGGAGAAAGTTATTGGAAGAACACTAGCCTCCAGTCATTAAGAACACGTCACCTCTTTGGAAGATAGTGTGGCGATTTCTGAAAGAACTAGAAATTGACCTTCCATATGACCCAGCAATTCCCCTACTGGGAATATACCCAGAGGAACTCAAATAATTCTACAAAAAAAATACCTACACACACATGTTTGTTGCAGCTCTATTCACAATAGCAAAAACATGAAAACAACCATACTGCCCATCGAAACTGGACTGGATAAAAAAAATATGGTACATATACACAATGGAATATTATGCAGCCATAAAAAGGACAAACATTGGACTTCATAGCAACTTGAATGGATTTAGAGTTGGTCATACTCAGCGATCTATCACAGATTCAAAGAATAGAGTACCACATATTCTCACTTATAAGCGAACCTTGAACAATTATCGTAATACTATAAGAAAGGGATTGGCAGTAGTGAGACACTGCCAAGGGAGGATGGTGGGAAATGGCAGTTGAGGGAAACTGGCAGGGGAGGGAGGGGCACATCTCATCAACAAGGGAGCCTGCATAATGAACATTTGTGTACCTAACCTGAATTGTACCCCACATCTTTAAAATCAAAATAAATAAATAACATAAAATAAAAATCAGGAAAAAAAAGAACATGTTCTCCTTTTTTATCGTCTATATTGATGATGTTTAGGTAATAGATCTAACAGGGAAAAAATGAAATTATAGCCATTGAAATGAAAATTGACTGACAACTGAAAAATGTGTCAAGAAAATCAACATCTAATGAAACACCTGCATATACTCCTCTCTTGCCCCCGGCTAAATTATTCTCATATTTGTAATGCCAGATCTCAACAATATCAAATACCAATATCAACTGCAAAAATAAATATTTTTATCTCTTTACTAATTTCTATAACTTTATTATTATGTCTTTACTTTTGCCAAAAAATAATAATAAGGCAAAAACATGGTGCAGGTTTTCAGAATTGGTTGACACTTGGTAGGCAGGACAGGATTCCTATGACTGTGGAAACAGCAGGTACCAAGTGCTGGAATGTGCGTGAGGCAAGGTGACCCCCTGGTGGGGAGGAGTGAGGAAGTGAGAATCTTGCCCTGCAGCAAGGTGTCTCTCAGAAGCTCCCTTTGTGTCCTGGTGAGATGAAGCTCATGTGCTCTATGGTCCACTTTCCTTGAGATTTATCAGTTGGCCCCTTAGAAACCATTTTCATTTTTACAAATATAATTTATCTTCGATGTACATATTTTACTTTACTTTTAATGGTTCCTCACTCACCATACTCGTTTTCACTTGCTGATTTGGAAGTCTCCAAGCCATGGGATCGCTTGGCTTTTGCAGTAGTCTGTGGCTTTCTTAAAGATGGTTTGATATGGAGAAGTCAGAATGTTGGCCAAGCATCTTACATCCATTTTCTGTGATCCTTTCTAATCTGTTTCGTATCAGTGTCAATAAGCATTAGCACTACAGTTTGGATGTTGATTTTATCCACACCAGCAATAAAAAGTAGCTGATGAGTAGGTGGAGCCACTTTATCCAAAATATTGTATAACGAGGCCCTTAAATAGCACGATGAAAACTCTTTCTTATTAGGTGCATATGTAGCAACCCACAACTCCTGCTTTTAATAATATTTGACTCCTTAGCTCGAATAAATTTTTAAAATGCCAGTGCTAAAAAAGACACACAAGGCTTGCTGAAAAGAAAGTTTCAAAAACAATCATGTCCACAGGCTTGGTGAAAGAAAAAAACTCAGAAAATGCAGCTTGTTTCAAAACATTTCTCTTTCAACACATACTACTTTCATAGGGTTGTTGTCTTCTTTTGGGGGTTGACTGAGAAAACGAATTCTCCTTCAGGATTAGAAATTTGGTACAGACCAGCAGGTTTTGCCTCAGAAAGGTTCAGGGTTCTGTTGGGTTGCTGGAAGATCGACCCAGATGGGTGCTCTGGCTTCTCAGCTCTGGTTTCTGGCCTATATCTCCACTGAATGCTCACCGCCTCTCTGACACCTAACCCACCAGGCTTCTGAGCTTCACATGACCTCAGTTCACAGCTTCGAGGGAGGTCACTTTCCATGAGGCTGGCCCAACTTCTTAAGCCAAACAGGAGAAGAACGCCCAGTGGGAAGCCAAGGGAGTGGGTCACCAGAGTCATTATCCAGACATACAACGAGTAAGTACCGGAGCTTGGGATGCCAGGCTCAAGGTCCTAGGCATATGTCCAGCTCTCCATCCTGTTGTACGCAAGGGGTACAGGGAGGATGAAGAAAGTCCAACTCTGGCTTCAAGTAGTAGAAAACCATGAATAACAATGATAAGGTGAACCTCGTGGAATTGCCATTTTTTCATAGGTCAGGGCAAAGAATGCTGGTAAATTCATAGATTCCCACCAAATTAAGACTGTACATATTCTTTAATGTCTTTTGGGAAGTGTAGAGGTTGGAAGGGCTAATGCCGACCTGGGGACCCTCCCCTTCCCTGACTTCCGCTCAGAGTCCAGGGCAACTATAGCACCTCTAGTCCTAGTGTCTCAAGGCAGGGATGGAGGGAAAGAGGAGGATGCTCTTTCCAGGGACACAGTATTTTCCAGAAATGACCCAGTTAAACTCCTTGGCCATACATAGGTTTACCATGGCCAGTTGGGGTAAAGGGGCATGAGGTGGACATGCTCCTTCCCCAGGCATAGTCAGCATTGGCCACAGGTGGGTGGGGACTGGTGGGGATGGGACACACACCTGCCTGGAGCTCCAGCAGAGGTCAGCACCCTTAACCAGAAAGGAGGTCAAACGAGATGCTAGAAGCCACTGTGCTCCCAGCCTTCCCACAGGTCCAGGCTGTATGGAGCGTCAGGAGCTATGGGCTGCCCAGGATGAAGGCACCCTCCTCCAGGAGCAGTGGCTGGACCCTCCTTGTCTACCCTGGGTGCATAGCCCCGACTTTGGCCTTTCATTCAGCTGTTCTTTTGTCTAAGAAATGACCACAGAGTGCCGTGTGCACTAGGAGCTCTGGAGGGTTCTAGAAATACAAAGAGAAGGAGCATGTGGCATCCCCTTGAAGTATTCATGGTCCCAAGTGGGGCCTGTGGCAAAATGAGGGGACTAAGTCACTCACTCCCAGCATTGTTGGTGGGCATGCGCCCCTGTGTTGTGGATTTCAGGCTGCTGGCATTGAGGCTGAGCAGACCCCATGGCCACCACGCTGCCTCCTTTGGGGCTCCGACTATGCTGATTCTATCCCCTCCAACCCACACGCCCAAGACCAGGGAGGACCATGACATCCTCTCTCCCTTGACATTCCCAAAGGAAGAACATGGGAACCAAGAAAAAAGAAGGAAAAATAGGAAACTGGGTCCTTTTGCCACACCACACGAGCGAACACTGGGCCCCGTCGACGGTCCCTCTTTTATGGGTCTCACTCCATCCACCCCCCACCTCCACCCTCAAGCTCCCCTCACTCCCTGCCATAAGGGAGCTGGGCAGAGTCAAGACCAGCTTCCTCTGTCCTCCCAGAGTGACTTGCAAGTGCCATCACTTGTGTGCTGGGACAGTATCGGGATATCCAAACAAGGTTTTAGCCATCACTTTCTGAAGAAAAATGAAAACACACGGAGCTGTTGTAAGCAGCGTATGGTGGAGATTTGAAGCTTCTCGCAGTGTTCTTCCTTGCCTAGGGAGTGTGTGTGTGTGTATGTGATATTTACTCCCTTCCTTTTTTACTTATTTTATTCAATATTAACTACAGTAAAACCAAGAAACCCTGGTCCTTTCCCCCCTAAACTCTCCCTAGATGGCTCTAAAAAAATAAAAACATGTTCTCATGTAGCCACAATATCATAGCTGAAGTTTATACAATTTTTTAAAACATTTAAAGCATCCAACACCTACTCCATTTTCAAGTGTTCACTTCACTGTCCCATAAGCTGAAAAGCTGAAGACAGTGACCCAACTTTACCCCAGGAGAGCCTCGCTCTGGGAAGGAAATTCTGAAAACAGTTCTGAAGCAGGGAGGCAGCAGGTCACAGCCGCTGTAAGGGGAACGACAGAGCAGGGTATGTGCAGATCTTCGAATGAGTCTTGAGGTGGAATCGCTTCTAAGGAGAGGAGGGCAACTGGGAAAAGTGGGGCTTGGAGGCTGGGTGGTGAAAGCAAGCAAGAAAAGATATGTGTTAAGAAACCAGCAAGCAAACAACCTAAAGAGAGACAAAAAGGGAATGATTTGTTTTTAAGAGCAGCAACAGAAGTACTTAAACTAAGAAAGGAAGTCATCCAAACCTTTTAACTTCACCAAAATAGCGACTTCTGTTGCAAATAAACAAAAGAACTCAACAGAGAAAATCTTAAAAAGTGAAAACAGGAAATGAGTGTCAGAGCTTTTCAGCAGATTGTAATCTACCCAAAAGTCCCAGACACATTTCTTCATCATGAATTGAATATAATTGAAGAAGAAATTTCAAATTTAAATATCAGATTGAATAAAAAAATTTTAAAACTCAGAATAGGCATGGGCAAGTCATAAGAAGATGTGAAATGGGGAGTTAAGTCATGAAACAATTCTTAAAAGAGACAACGTTTTCTTCCAATAAAGGCTAAATGACTAAATTTCCAAGAGAGAACAGATGAAACTGAACCTATTGTAAGACCCCTAGTGACATAAATAAAAACAGTCAAAAGTTGAGTCAGAAATAAAGAAAAAATGAATACTGAATGCTGAATATCAATCTATCCCTGAAGAAGAAAAATTAAGCAATGGTAGAAAACAAATATTACACATAATTTTATATGATGATGTCACCTTTGCATAATTTTAAAAATTGATCCAGAATAGTGTTTAAATTTAAAGATAATAGAGGGAAAAAAAGGTCTCATGAGCTTTCAGGAAAAAGATGAAATCTCTTGCAAAAAAATGTTTTAAAAATCAAGATAGCATTAGACCTTTCAAAAGCACTATGCAAAGTAAAAGAACAAAAACTACAGGAACAAAAGTTAGTCAAGCATCTTTAACTGGTCCAGTTTTCTCTTAGGCATCAAAGCTTAGGGAAATAAAGGGCAGTTTTAACCATGTGATTGTTTAAGGAATATTTCACCATACATCCTCCTGACATGCCTCCTAGAACAGAAGCTTAAAAACAACAGAAAAAATGGAAAAAGAAAAGCAAAAAGGACTATGGTGTGCATAGAATATGTTTTACTGTAGATCCGAGGTTAAAATGCAGGTGAGAGTGAGTGAAAAATTAATAAGGAGAAGTATCAAGATGAAATAGGAAGGAGACAGAAAATTGAGAAAGTAGGTCTTGGTTTTTAAATGCTGTTTCCTACAAAAGAGCTAGAGTTCTTGTAATGAATGGCTAATCCTATTCCCATTTCTGGTGCCCAGAAAGCAGAAAGATAATGGAGTGAGTTGAAAGTTTATAGAAGAAGCTCCTACTGGCAAGAATCATGATGATTTCAGCATCAAAATCATTATCATTAATAGTAACACTGAATACATTAAAAGAAAAAAAGACTTTCTACACTCAAGCAAACCAACAAAAAAACAGAAGGACCACTATCAGAGGGACACTCCATCAGCTCTTCACTGGGCAGATGGGTCGCTCAAGGGGAAGTTTATATTTTCCCTTGCTTTTTAGGGAGAAGCTCTAGCACATCCCAGTTGGTTGAAGAAAGCAAAGAAGAAGAAAAGTGGAAAGAGAAGAAGAAGGGTGAGGGGAAGAAGGAGAAAGAGAAGAAGAAAAGGAAGAAGAAGCACAGCTAATAAAATAAGACAAAATGAAGAGTTAGAAAATTATAATTTTGCAATCCCTAAAGAGATTATTGATTAGACAAGGTTAACCAACGGATGCTAAAATCATTAAGCAAAAGTTGAGAAGAATAAATATTCACACGGGTTTAAGTATTAACTGACAGATTGCTTGCTAGTTGCAAAAAGGGAGAGAAAAAGAGACCGTTTCAGTTGGAAGATTTGATGGCCACAACCTTAATCAAATTATCCAAGTTGAATACTTGTAACAGCTGGAACAAAGCCCTGAGCTTCCGGGTGCTGTTGCAGCTGGTAGTGCAAATCATCACTGGAGACTTAGCCTGAAGGTGGCCTAGCAAGGCAGCTCCGTCTCCCAGTTCACAGGAGCTACAGAGGTTATAGGAACATGTCATATGACACTAGCAGGAAGCAATGGCTTCTTTGGCTCTTTTGGCTTTTTTCCATTTTGCAGTAATCATGAGTCATTTTTATTTAACAAGAGATTTGGTTGAGGCTATGGATATTTTCAGAGTAATTCCAATAGTTTTTGATGTATAACATTTTCATTGTTAAATTTTATCTTTAGTAGTTTTTATTGAAGTTTGTTTTAATGGGCTGAAATTATTTTTGAAATATATATTTTACATTTCTAGTGGTTAAGTTTGTCATATATTTTTGAATTTTAGATCTGGCATTGAAAATTAAGGGCAAAACTCGTAAGTCCACAGCTTGGTGAATCAAGAGTCAAATGTTCATAACGTTCGTGACTGGCACCCTGAGGATAGCTCCCAGTCAGCAGTTCCCCAAAGCAGGCATTAGCCTGAGTTCTAAAACCATAGATTTGCATTGCTTGTTCTTTGATATCATATCAGTGGACCATAACATCTGTGCTTCTGACTGCCTCTTTACTCGACATTTCACTTCATGTGTCGAGTAAAACAATTCATTCTTGCTGTTGCCTATAGCAGTAGTGTGACCTTTTATTGTCATGTTGTAGTCCCTTACATGAATATACTGCTCAAATGATACTTCATCCTTACACTACATGATGTGATTGGGCAATGATTGTTTAAGAGGTATTGCATTTTAGTTTATCAGAGAAGCCCTGCTAAGTTGTGGGCACTTTCTCTTATCAGCTTTGTTGTTTTCTGGCTGTCAGTTTTATAGTCCCCTGTGAGGGGACTGTTCCTCCCTTTGTCTGGGTGTTCGCCTCTTACTCTGACATGACTGTACCTGGTTCTATCTGTATGTATCCTGCTCAGATATCTACGTGTTCTTGGATCTTTGATTTTGGTTAATATTTCTTATTACTCTGGGAAAATTCGCAGAGTCCTTTTTTCCTACCCTAATAATGCTTTTGTCTCCAAAGTTTGAGGACACCAGAAGCTCCGCCCCCTGCTATCTCACATTAGCCCCACCCCCTCCTCTCAACCTCTATCCCACACCAGAAATGAAGGGGGATGCAGCCTGGAGAAGGCCAGCTGGCCTCTCTGAGGTCCCCTCACCTCAAGGATATTGACCTGTTAAGGATGGGCTGCCTGAGCCACCTCACAAATTTTTCTAATTTTTTAAAAAATTAATTTATCTGTGTTAGCCTCTCTCTTAGGAATGTTGGTCTTCCTCAAACTACATTATCATAGTCCTCAATTTTTCTGCTCTGAGCGACTGCTTGCTTAAAAGCAAGCACCATTGCTCTGTTCATTGACTCTTGCAGATTCTAAAAATTCCATACTTTTGGAAAAAGTGCTGTTGAAATGTTACACCTTGATATTTTATTAGCAATCACACATCTGAAAGCTTCAACTGCCACAATAAAACTAAATGAGTATAATTTATTGAGGATTTCTTGACATACTTACAGCTTTTCAAAAGAGAGGAAAATTTTGCCTGGAAAGTAGCAGTCAAAAAGAAAGGAGACACACACACACACACACACACACACACACACACACACACTAGGACATTCACCTGACTGCAAAGACCATAATTAAATCTACTAGAGAAATCTGCAAATGACACAAATGCTATTTTTGTACTGAGTTCAAGCAGACTGTGGCTTTCCCTAATTTAAACATCTCTGGTAAAATGACTGCGTTCAACATCCCAATCCTGGCAGGCGTCTAAACATCTTCTGTGCCTGGATAAAGCATGGGCAGCCTTGTATGGAACACGACCCTCCTGTAGGCCAAAGGACCACTTCTTCCTTAGGGCTGACTTTCCCGCTGTCTGTACACTTGGCAAGTAGCTTTGTTTGTGCACTTCCCTGGGCACCTCCTGCTCTGTGGTTGAAGGGAAGGGGGTTGAGTGAATTCATGTTGCTTTCATCCTTTCGTGTTGGTTTTATGGATCCTGAGTTCAGACCCAGCACCACCCTGTCAATGTGCTCCCTTCCCGCCGCCCTCAGCTCCCTGCCAGTCTTCCTGGTTCCTCCCCTCTCCCTATAATGGAATCTGTGCTGATTGAAAACACTTATCCAAACCCTGAGTCTCCCAGTGTAGGGGTGATTAGACTTGTCATCCCCCAAACTTCAGGCTGTTGGCCAGACATCCCCAGCGGGCTGCCATATCCTTTCTCCTGATTGTCCTCGCCAATCCGACCAGGGCTCTGTTTTGCTTTCTACGCTGACTCTTTCCAAGTTGCTCACCCTCCCATCTCACTGTGCAGGCCCACTGCAGATTCAAGGATCCAGCAGTCCTCGGAGCCTAATACGTCTCACTTTCAAGGATGAGTCCTTACCTGCTGCTATTCTTAGCCTAGCAGGGCTCTGTGCATCTTCCAGTCTAAAGATTAGCAAACCATGGGGCTCAGGTGGACCGAGTCACATGTTGCTTCCTATCATGTGTCAGGAAGCGATAGGGCTGAGCCTCCAACCCACACCTCCCACTTCCCTATCCAGAACTTATCAGATAGGCTCCCATGAGGGCTAGAGTCCTAGCAGGAGGCCTAGGACTCTCTGAGGAAGAGGAAAGAAGCCCAGTGGGCAGGGGGTGTGTGACCAGGACCTTTCAAATGTCCACACTAATAAACTCAGATGTTTAATTGGGAAAAAAATGTCTCACTGCTGAAGAAATTTGAAAGACCACCATGTGGAGTCTGGCCACTTCCTCCTGCCTCACAGACACGGCCACCACTCCTGTCTTTTCTCTCTCCCATGCCTGCTCAAGTTTTCTTTTCTTTACCAAACACTATATGTGACTAGCAATTACTGCCCTGTTTTTTAATATCACTCTGGGACAGTCAGATGCAAGGTACCATAAGGGTGACAAAGGTGAGTTTGCAGTATGCATGCATGAGTGAGTGTGAGTGTGAGTGACCAAGAGTGAACGTAAGTGTGTGAGGAAGGGTAAGTGTGAGAATTTGTGTGAGTGAGGGTGAGCATGAGTGAGTGTGAGTGTGAGTGACCAAGAGTGAATATAAGTGTGTGAGGGAGGATGAGTGAGCATGAGTGTGAGTGAGCATGAGTGTGGATAAATATGAGTGTGAGCATGAGTGTGGGTGAGGGTGAGCATGAGTGAATGCGAGTGACCAATGAAAGTGAATGTAAGTGTATGAGTGAGGGTGAGTGTGAAGGTGAGTAAGCATGAGTGAGTGTGAGTGAGCATGAGTGTGAAGTGTGAGTGAGGGTGAGTGTGAGGGTGAGTGAAGTGAGCTTGAGCATGAGTGAGTGTGAGCATGAGTAAGCATGAGCGTGCACGAATGACTTGAAATTCCACAAAAACAGCTTCTCTAGAAAGCAGTAGATTTGAGAGTCCAGAGAAAAGCAGAGTCGAGGCCACTTCCCAGAGGTAAAGAGTCACCAAAAGGGTCACACTCCTCCCTCCTCTCATGTTTCTCTCAGGCCTGGGCTTTCCTCGGCACTGTGCTTGACTAGCACGAACAGTTATGTAGACCGTGTAGACAGTTTGCTCTGGGGGAGCCATTTTCTTCAGAAGATGCCCCATCAGACTGAGGCCAGCATGTGGGGAGAGGCCCACACAGGAGAGAGGCCTCACCAAGCTCAGCACAGATCATCCCACCAAGACCCCGGTCCCTGTGTGGAGTGACCTGAGCCCTAAGAAACAGCAGATCTGATTTGCAATATGATGAGGTGTTGCTTTCAAAGTCACCAGGTGTTGAGGTGCTTTCTGAGACAGTCATGGGCAATCTGAAGAGTGAAGTGGCCATCGAACTTCTTGGAGCTCACCCACCTTGGCTTTCTCATCCTTCAAGGTCAGTTTCAAGGGTGTCCCTCTGGTGTGTTCAGAGCATCAGCTGAGCCCAGCCATGTGAACTGAGGGTAACAACATAGGCTACAAAACTAAGGCAATAAAATGAAGCCAGAGAAGGGCACTTCCCTTGGAGTGAGGAGACAGGCAGACACTCCAGAATGCAATGAGGATGTTGTCTTTCATGTACTGCATGGGGTTGGCGTGCATGTGAGTTCATCATTGCTGATAGTATCTTGATGGCCAAATGCAAATAAAATCATACCCCTGTTTAATACCTTGTGGTCAGTCAACAACTAAATTGCTTTTAAAGGAGCTATCCTGGCTCACAAATGGATGCACCCTCGTAACAAAGAATCAACAGAGCATGATCACTCTAATGACCCATTAGCTGCACATTATTTAATTGAACATGGAAATCCATCTTCTTGATGACATATAAGGTCATAAAATGCTTTATTAATTGTTCCTTGCACAAGTCAGCAGGCTGGTACTTGGGAGTATTCCACTATTAAGGGAATTCTTTCCTCAGGGTCATAGTCATACCTTGAATGTTATGTGTCTATGTGTTACATTGACATATAAGAGTTTTGTTACTCTGGATCTGCAAGATGTCCTCCACCTAAGGACATGTCAGTTTTAAGGATGGGCAGTACCCAAGGCTGAGTGGCAGAAAGCATCTCTTGCTTGAAATTGTAAGAACAGCTGAGCACTGGGGTCAGTATTTGCTTTGTTTAGACCATGTCCATGGTGTAGAAGCGTCTGCTCTTCCTACCTCTGGTCCTGGGCTTTGGGTTATGCCTTATCATCTCCATGAGCCCTTGTTAGACTCCCAGCGTCATGTGGAGGCTGCCTCTGTAGGCCCAACGTTGAGATGGAAAGACCTCTACGTTGAGACACAGAGTTATATGTGGACTCACTGCCACCTTCCCATGGTCCGGGATGGCTTTTCGTTATTGAGTAATCTCTTGTCCATTGTTAGGGTGGATACACAGGATGTTAAATACATAGATAATGACTATAATCTGTGCACAGTTCCCAGAGTATTACCTTATTTCTGATGTCAGGACCCAGAGACAGAGCTCCCCTACTCAGTTTTATTAAACTGGATGTGCAAGATGTCCCCCACCTGAGGACAGTCAGCCTTCATCATGTCATGATTACTGCACAGAGTGCTGAAAGAGAAGGGCTGGGGTCCAGAGAAGGAGCCCTAGGGACCTTGGTTAGCTTTCACTGTCAGGAAGGAAAAAGAGCCATTGTGAGGCCCAAGCAGACTGCCTGAATCTACGGAGTGAACACAAGAAGGCAGAACTTGGAAGGGAGTATGGCTCTGAGCAGGAAGCCAGCCAACTGAACCCACCTCTGGCTGAGTCTGAGCATTCAAGCCAGACAGGGAGGACTGCCCAGGACACAGAGCTGGCCAAGCTCACTGTGGGCCACACCTCACCTGCAATAGCACCAGGAATGTGTGCAGAGCAAAACCCATGCTTGCTGCAGTGGTTGATGGCTTACAAAAGTGAGTCTGGATAGCGTCTGTCTCTGCTTTGAGAGCATCTGATTTTCTCCAGTGTGGCTTCCCCCCTCTATGTCAGCGATGATTGCAGACTGAATCAGCAAGAACACTTGCACCCTATAGGATGACTGTTTTGACTTCATGCCCATACCAACTGAATTACTGGAAACACCAGACAGACTTTTATAAGTACCACAGGCATGTCTGGTTTTCAAGTTTCAGCAGAGAATATTTTTTTCCATGAACGATATGAAACAGACTTAACAGAAATATAGGAAAGCAATATTCTCTTGATTTACTTTTGTGATGATTTTGCCTTTCGCTAAACTGGCATTAAGCTTTAAGCATATCTAATTTTAAGCTTTTCATAAATAATACATTCAATAGAAATCAAGCCAAATGTTATTTGCAATTTGGAAAACATTTACTTATATTGTTTTTGTTTAAATGAGGGCTCATAGTACTTTGACTGTTAATAGCAACACTCTAGAATTTATAATTAGAATGTAAGTGAAAAAAACAGTACCAGTTGTAGCTGTCTAACAGCACTGGATGTAAAACATTTAAAAACAATACAAAACAACACAAGACAACCTCCAAGTATGTGCTAGTTTTATCCTAATGAATGGCAAATAAAAAAGAAACAATAAATATTATTTGTTACTCCTACCCGATTAAAGAGTCTGGTTCTGGCACCCAATGGGTAAAGGGAGACAGAGCAGAACCTGTGAATGGACCTACCTGCGTGTGAACAAAGAGATGTCCCTATGCCAAGTCTTGAGCACTCAGGCCAGATACTATAATCTTCTTGTCCATGCTTCAGCTACTGTTGCTTCTCAAATTATAAGATAAAACTTCCAAAAATTAGAAAACATGACCGATTTTTGTCTCTTTACAGGCAGGAGTCTTTTCATTGCTTTCTGAAGTGCCCTTCATATCTGAAGTTAATTATTCTTTCATGTTGAGGAGTAGAGCTGAAAACATTGTGTCAACTGGCCCTGGCTTTCTTGGATCAAAGGACACACAATATTTCAAGGTCGTTAGAACTGCTTAGTTTAACTTACATGGTTTCAGTAAGAATGGAAAATGGGGACATGTATAGTCAAAATGAATGTTGTTTTATGAAAAAAATTATCCATTAAAAAGTAACAAAAGTGATCTGACAAAAACACAAAGATTTAATTGTCCCTAAGTTTTTAAAAATAAAGTAAATAAGCCTATTTTTCTTAATATAAACATGATAAAATGAAATTATCTGGAGAGTAATATACCAAAATATCATGTATTTTATTGAGTGATTACTTTAATGTTTCTTTCTTTAAAATTGCATTTTAAATTTTCCTATAAAGGTCATATTTTCATTTTTAAGAAAACATAATTTTTAGAGTATATATAGTTAATAATATAGGTATAGAAAAAATACTGATGTAAAAAAACACCTCATTGAGAAAGCATATTCATATGTTTAGTTCAGTGCTTCTGAATAACAAAGAAATAAATGTGACCCATCACATAGACAGAATTAAAGACAAAAACCATATGACTGTCTCTATAGATGCAGAAAAAACATTTAATAAAATTCAGCACTCCTTTAAGATGAAAACCCTCAACAAATTAGGCATAGAAGGAACATAACTCAAAACAATAAAGTTCATACTCATATATGTCAAACCCACACACAGCCAACATCATACTGAATAGAGAAAAATTGAACAAGGATGCCTACTTTACCACTCCTATTCAATATAGTGCAGAAAGTACTGCCCAGAACAATCAGACAAGAGAAATCAATAAAAGGAATCCAAATTGGAAAAGAGAAAGTCAAATTATCTCTGTTCACTGGTAATATAATCTTATACCCTAAAGACCCCTCCAAAACACTCTTAAATTTGATAAAAAGAATTCACTAAGTTTCAAGGAGCAAAATCAGCAAACACAAACAATAATCACACTGAGAACCAAATCAAGAAGGCAATCCCATTTACAACAGATTTTTTTAAAAAGCACATAGGAATATATTTATCCAAGGAAGTGAAAGATCTCTACAAAGAAAACTACAAAAAGAAATTTTAGATGACACAAGCAAATGAAAAACATTTTGCCCAAATAGCTAAAGAAATCGTAAGCAAAAATAATAAAGCTGGAGGCATCATCTGACTTTAAATTGTACTATAAAGCTACATATGGTACAGGTATAAAAATAGAAGAATAAAAATAGGCACAGAGATCAATGAAACAGAATAGAAAGCCCAGAAATAAAGTCACTTACCCATAGTCAACTGATCTTTGATAATGTTGGCATAAACATACACTGGGGAAAGGCACTCTTTTTAATAAATGATGCTGGGAAAATTGGATTGCCATAAGCAGAAGAAAAATACTGGACCCCTATCTCTCACAATATACAAAAAATCTACTCAAGATGGGTGGAAGAGTTAAATGTAAAAACCGAAACCATTAAAATACTAAAAAACAAAACCTTAGGAAAAATTCTTCTATTCTTAGTCTAGGCAAGGAATTCATGACTAAGACCTCAAAAGCACAAGACATGTAAACAAAAATAGATAAATGGTACTTAATTAAACTAAAAGGCTTCTGCACAACAAAAGAAATAATCAAAAAAGTGAACAGACAACCCACAGAATGAGAAAAAATATTTGCAATGTATGCATCTGAAAGCAGAATGGTATTCAGAATTTATAAGAATCTCAAACAACTCAACAACAACAAACAAACAGATAACTCCAGGAAAAACTGGATAAAGAACATGAATAAATATATATATATATATATATATATATATATAATATATATACATATTTTTTTTTTTTTTGAGTTGGAGTCTCACTCAGTCACCCAGACTTGAGTGCAGTGGCCGCTCCTGGCCACCGCAGCCTCGACCTGCCGGGCTCCGGCGATCCTTCCGCCTCAGCCTTCCAAGTAGCTGGAACTACAGGCACGTGCTACCACTCCCAGCTAATTTTTTTTATTTTATTGTAGAAATGAGGTCTCGCAAAGTTGCCCAGTTGGGTCTCGAACCCGCAGGCTTAGGCAAGAATAAATATTTTTTTAAAAGAAGACATACAAATAACCAACAAACATATGAGAAAATGTTCAACATCACTAATTATCAGAGAAATGCATATTAAAACCACAATTTTTCCACCAGTCAGAATGGCAACCATTAAAAAGTTAAAAAAAGAAAAAGACATGGGTGAGGATGTTCGAAAAAGGGAACACTTATACATTGTTTATGGGAATGTAAATTAGAACAACCTCTATGAAAAATAGTATGGATATTTCCCAAAGAACTAAAAATAACTGCCATTCAATCCCACTACTAGTTATCTACCAAAAGGAAAACACAAAAAAATTGTATAGAAAAGATACCTGCACTTATATGTTTATCACAGCACTAGTCACAGTAGCAAAGATATGGAATCAACCTAAGTGTCCATCAATGAATGATTAGATAAAGAAAATGTGAGTGAGTGTGTGTGTGTGTATGTGTGTGTGTAATATATATCTATATACTGTTTAACCATAAAAAGCAATGAAACCATGTCTTTTGCAGGAATGTGGATGAAACTGAAGGCTATCTTAAGTGAAACAACTCAGAAACAGGAGAAGGGATTAAGATGGCTGACATGAAAAAGCTAGAGTGAGTCTCTCCTACAGAGTAAACCAAAATAGGGAGAGTTTCCTCAGTACCCAGAGAGAAACAGGACCACCAGCACACCCCATGATTCATCAAAGAAGTGACAGTAACCACAGAATGCAAAGAAGAGAAACATCCATTGATCTGAGCTGGAACTAGCCAGACTCTTGCCTGGACCACCACATACCACCAGCAGCCTCTGGACACAGTGGGAAAGGTGAATGAGGGGAATTCAGAAATTCTGTGCTTCTGCCATGGACTTGGAGGGCCTCCCTCTGAGCCTTGTGGGACTCTAGCCCCTCACAGGAAATTGCCTCACCCTTAGCTGTGTTCTGCCAAAGCCCATGTGGAGCAGTACTGGATAAAAGAAAGCCCTGAGCAGTACTAGCCTCCTATCTCAGGAACTCAACCATTGAATGCATCTGTTTTCTAGCTGGCCTGGGAGGGAACAAGCCCCAAAGGCAAACTCCTTGATGGCAGACAGTTCCTGGCTGAGGTGGGCTGCCGTGAGGCTGGGGCTCTGATGCTGGCTGCACTTTGACATTCTTCTTCTTCTATTTGTATAATTCAAGTATTTTCTGTCTTGATGCTGTCCTATTAATGCTATAATCTTTCTTAATTCCTTTTCTTTTTTTTCTTTTTTCCTTGTTTTCAAATAATCTCTTCAGATACACAGAATTTTTCTTCTCCTTGGTCATTTCCGCTTTTGAAGTTATCTATTATAAGTTTTCATTTCACTCATTGCATTATTTAGCTTCAGAAATTTTTGTATTTCTATTATTTAAATATTTTAAATTTTTTTCTTATTTTCTTCATTTATTATTTTAATAATTTTGTTGTATTGTTTTACTGCATTTTGTTGATGTTTGCTGAGTTTCCTTAAAACAATTCTCTTGACTTTTTTTTTTTTTTTTTTTTGAGTTGGAGTCTCACTCTGTCGCCCAGACTGGAGTGCAGTAGCCGCTCCCGGCCACCGCAGCCTCGACCTGCTGAGCTCCGGCGATCCTTCCACCTCAGCCTTCCGAGTAGCCGGAATTACAGGCGCGCGCTACCACGCCCAGCTAGTTTTTTGACTTATTGTAGAGATGAGGTCTCGCTTGCCCAGCCGGGTCTTGAACCCGCGGGCTCAGGCAATCCACTCACCTCAGCCTCCCAAAGGCGCGGGATTACAGGCTGAGCCACCGAGCCCGGCACAATTCTCTTGACTTTTTATGTCAGGCAGTTTGTATGTCTCAAGTTTTAAAGACAGATATTATGCCGTTTTGGTGGTAATATGCCCCCTTATTTTTTATGTTTCTTGCCTTAGATTGATGTATGAACATTTGTTGGAGCTTTCCCCTATTCCAGATTTTGCAGGCTAAGTTTGGTGTGGAAAATCTTCTACTTGGAAAGGGGATATGAGAGTGCTGATTGGGTGGGTTGAGCAATTATGGGACCAGTTAGGTACAACTGCATATTCCTTGTGCAGCTTTCTCAGTTGAGATGGATGCTAACAAAGATTACAGGGATAGCCACTGGCCAATACTGTGGCTTTCTCCAAGGGCAGCAAGGGTTATTGGTATCTTTGGTGGTGATGACTGCTAAGATTCTCCCAATTTCTTTTCTCCTACTAGAGAAGTAGTGGCTGAGAATACGCTCTTGGCATTGGTTCTAGCCTGCTTACCTGTTTGTATTGGCAGTATCTGATAAGTGTCACCTATGAAGCAGCAAGAAAGCAAGGACATGCATGGAGAAAGATGTCTCTGGGTCTCCAGGTGGCATTGAAACACGGGTCCCCGTATGCAGGCTAGCTAATTGCCATGATTGCTCTGATGTTGACATGTGGACATGCACAGTACAGCCTGAAAGCCAGTGTCTAAAGGGTGGACATTTGCAGGGTAGCCACAGCTTGAGCATCAGCGACATGCCGGACTGGAAGAGGTATCCCCTATGGTCCTAAAGCAATACCATAGAGGCTGCCTCTTGGAGAGAGGTGTGCAGCCAAATCTTCCTCTCTGGGATTCCCCAGAAGGAGTAAAGGTTGGTTACCCCTGAAGCAAAAGACACCAGTGTTCTCTTTGGAGCAGGCCGCTGGCCATGATGGTTCCTGCTGTGTGTCTAATACTGCACCTTCTTTTTTGCTCCTTGCAGTTTCCTGGTATCTCATGTTTGCCCATCTCACCAGCAATCTTTTCTGTATGAATATTCTCCTATTATTTTGTTTCATTGTGTTGCCACAGATTCTTTAATGGGCCCTTGATTCCCACAAGAGCTATTTTCATTTGTGAATAGATGTTCATATTTGGTTTACTATGGGGGAATGAATGTATCTACTACTTGTGGTGATATCCCATACCCTCTTATTCAAACTGCCTACATGGATCCACATGCAGTTCTGTTTAATAGAAGATGAAACATAAAAGAAACTACTGTGGAAATGTAGCTTATGATACCTCCATAAAAGGGAGAGGGGAATGTTTCTGCTCCACTGTTCATTTCCATCAGCTTAATCCAGCTCTTATAATGTATTTGAAATGTTGCCATAATTTTTTATTTACTATTTCTTGTTAGTATAATTCAAAATCAGAAATGTGATACCTCTAGCTTTATTCTTTTACTCAAGAATGCTTTGGCTATTTGAGGACTTTTGTGTTTTTATAACCATTTTAGAATTGTTTTTTGTATTTTTTTAAATGACGCTGGAATTTTGATAGATTATATTGAATCTGTAGAATAATCTGTCCATGTAGATATCTTGAAAAGATCCTGTGTTATAAATTCTTTCAATTCATAAACATGGAATGTATTAACATTTACGTGTATCTTCTTAAATTTTCTTCATCAAAGTTTTATAATTTTTAGTGCACAAGTGTTTCACAACTTTGGTTAAGTTAATTCCTAAGTATTTTACTCTTTTTGTTGCTAATGTGAATGGGACTTTTTAAAAAATTTCCCTTTCAGCCTATGAAAGGAAAATTCACTGTATATCTAAAGTGAATCTTTTGTAGACAACATAAATTTTAAAAATCCATTCAGCCACTCGATTTCTTTTGATTGAGGAGTTTAATTCATTTACCTTTCAAGTGATTATTGATAGGTAAAGACTTACTATTGCCATTTTTTTGTGAGTGTATGTGTTTACAATTATTTTTGTCTCTTCCTCTCTTGCTATATTCTTTTGTTATTTAGTTATTTTTGTAGTAATTTGGTTTGATTATTTTCTCTTTATTTTTTGTGTATCTAATATGGATTTTATTTTGTAGCAATTTTGTAGGTTTATATGTCTTGTATTTATTTTATCTATTTTAATTTAATAACAACTTAAGTTCAATTAACATAGAAAAACTTTATACCTTTATGCACCCTACACACACACGTACACTTTGTTTTCTTGAAATCAAAGTTTACTTATTTTTTATATTTGTGAATTTGTTACCAAAATGTTTGGGTATCATTATTCTCAATAATTTTGTCTTTTAATTTTTATATTAAGATCATGCCTATTTTACACACCACCACTGCAGTGTAATACTATTTTGTATTTTATTATGTATTTTCCTCTACTAGTGAGTTTTATGCTTTTATATATTTTCATGTTGCTGTTTAGCTTGTTTCCAATTCCATTTGAAGAATTGCCTTAAACATTTCTTGTAGGGCAGGTCTAATGATAAGGAAAAAAAAATTTCACCATTCTTTGTCAAGATTTTATATCTCCTTAAAGTATAACTTTGCAAAGTAAAGTATGCACGGTTGGAGTCTTACCTTTTTATTTCAATACTTTTGAGTATCTCATCTCACTTTCTTCTGGCCTGCAAAGTTTCTGCTGAGAAATCCATTGATAATCTTATTGAATACCCTTATATATCACAAGTCAAGACCAATCAATTATTTATTTATTTTACTGCTTTTAAAATGCTCTGCTTTTGACTTCTGACAGTTTAGTTTTATAATCTGTCTTAGTGTAACCTTCCTTGTGTTCGGCTTATTTTTAGGTTCTATGGGCTTCTAGAATCTGGACATAAATTTCCTCCCTAGATTTGATTGGTGTAATGCTATTTTAAAAAATATGATTGCTTTTTCTTTCTCTTCCCTCTGGATTCTCAAAATGTGTATTTTGATTCACTTGTTGGTGTGCCATAAATCCTTCAGGCTTTCTTTACTTTTTTCATGTTTTTTATTTTCCCTCTGGATAATTTCAAGTTTGCTATTTCTTTCTTCTGTTTGACTGAATCTGCTATTGAAGATCTCTATTGTGTTTTTTGTTCAGTTGTTTTTTTTCCTCAGTTCCAGTTTTGGTGTTTTTTTAATGTTTTCTATATTTCTGTTGAACTTCTAACTTTGTTCATATATTGATTTTCTGTTAAATCATTTATGTGTGTTCTTTTCTTGCTTTCTGAACTCTTTTAGAACAATTAATTTGAATTTTTGTCAGGCAGATCATGGATATTCATTTTTTGGAAACAATTTCTGGAAGTTTATCATTTTCCTTTGCTGATGTCAGTTTCCTTATATTTTTGTGTTTCTTGTATCCTTGCATTGGTGTCTGCACAAGTAAGAATGCAATCACCTCTTTCAGACTTTATGGACTGCCTTCAGTAGAGAAAGATCTTCACTTGGGGATGAGGCATGGGAATATCTATCAAGAAAGGTATGAAGAAACATGCTGTGGCACTGGGTCTAGTGATGTGCTAGGCACCAAGTGTGGGGCATACAGTGGCTCTGCTCCGGGAGGGGGTGGCCATTAGGTGGCTCAGACATCTGGGGTCTGTGACATTGGCCATTGCATGTGCGTCAGTGCTAAAAGCTGTTAAGGAATCCATGGTGGCTGTAAGGGCTGTGGGGAGTCTCTGCATCACATCTATGTTCAGTTGTGAGTGCCAATGGGAAAGCAAGGCCTGGGGTTAGTGGTGGAAGTTAGACTGACTACATATATGCATTTGATGGTGGAGGCTGGGTTTGGTGGAGGTAGTCAGAACCCCTTGAGGGCATGTGGGTGGCTGTCTGGGTCTTAGGGCTGAGCACTCAGAGCAGCACTGGCTGTGGCAGCTCCAGCAAGTGAGACAGAGGTAGTGGTAGCTCAGGTATCGGAGGTGTGTGAAGGCAAAAATTTGAGTGCCCTTCTGGTAAAATCCATGAAGTTACTTCAGCAGCTGCAAGGGCTATTGGTTTTCTCAGTGGGGAAATCTGCTGGGGACCTCTGTAGAGGAGTCACTGGGGTCCACAGTGGTGAGCCCTATGGGGTCCCAGGCAGTGAATGTGGTGAGGATCCTGATGGGGTTCTCTGCAGAGCAGGCCACCTGCAGTGGCTTGCACTGTGTGACTGATCCTGATAGCCCCTGCTTTTCTTCACCATTCCCAGCTGCATTCAGATATCCCAGCTGTGTTGATTCCCACAGTTATCCAGGTGGGGTAAAAACAGAAGCAAGTTCTTCAAGCAATAACCTGAAAGCCTTCAGAAGCTGATCATGCTCCCTGCTCTCTTTTTCCCCCATGAGGGAAACTCACAGGACAGGCCAGCCCAGAAATCCCTCTAGGTGTTGAGCTGTGTCAGCCTGAGGTGCTCTTTCCCCCTTTCTCTCTCTCCCTCCTCCCCTTTCTCTCTCTCCCTTTCTCTCTCTCTCTCTCTCTCTCTCTCTCTGTCTCTCTCTGTCTCTGTCTCTCTCTCCCCACCCCCTACCCTTCTCTCTCTCTCTTTCCTCTGTGTTACTTGAGATTCTTAACTGGACTTCTCAACCTCTCTGAGTCATATTAGCTTATGAATAGCTCTCTAATTGTTATTTTCAGTCAGGGGGTGCACAGGAGAGAATCTTCTGCTCTGCCAACTTTCTGATGTCACCCTCTCTGTTCTTTTTTATTGTTAACCCTAATATAATCAATTCCTAGTAAATATCTGTGTTTGTTTCTATATTGATGTACCTAACCTATTTATGCCACTAGACCATACTTTAAAAATTATCATTTTAAAACATATCATAATAGCAAAAAATGGATAAACCAAAGTTTCACTGTAACTCTTTTCTTGGCATTATTTTCATTGTCATCAATTATCTATTGATTTTTGGTCAAATTACTTCACCACTCCAAGCTTCAGTTTCTATATTTGTCTAATAAAAAGACTAAAACAAAGCATCTCTAAGTCTCCTTTTAAGTTTAATATTTTTCTATAGTCCTTTGAAACTATGGAAAATTTTTATTACACTTTCTTTCAAATTGATATGCAAGAGGGACTGTATCCATGGAGACCCTATAGCTTAGTGGCTTGGGACACGTTACATCAGTCCCCATATTGCCTTTGAACAACTCAAGGCTTTGCCTGCTGAGCAAGTTTCCACTTAAAGACAACAAAAATAATAAATGATGTAAAAAATACAATTTAAATTTCTTTAACTAAATGATTTGCCTGAGGATTCTATATTAAAGATACAAAGTTAGGAATAAATTGCAAAATACTTTATTTTCCTCTAAAATACAACGAAATATCCAAACTATTTTCTGTTGAAACACATGTGCATTTTAAAAAATTATTAGCCCAGAAGGACACCAAAGATTGATAGTTGTGTTCTAGAAGACTCATTTGAGAGAAAGTGAAGTTAAACTCCCAGCCCATGGGATTGCCCTAAATGTAGAGCAACCAGCCTGAAGAAAATCCTCACCAGACTGATTTTTTTTCCTTTTGTAAGTTGAAACACAAGCTACTGTACTGCATGGAGATGTGGGTTTTAGAATTTTTAGTGTCTGGAAAGATGTGTGTACTTAAATTGGGAATAAGAACATCTAGAAGCTTTGAGGACATTTATCAGGTTTAAAGTAATCCAAATGGATTTGATTCATGCTTAATAGGTCTGGAGCCAGGTTTAAAACTGCAGATGTTCAAGGGGGAAACAAAAGACTCATTTTTCTTATAGTTTAAGTTCCCTTAAATTTACTGAAGAGCTAACTGTAAAGTAATTCCATCTTCATTGGAATTTAAATTCTGGGGCAGCAACTGGACAAAATGTGGTAATTCTGGAGTTTGTTAATTTGTACACAATGGTCAGAAAAACTTTCTCAGCTGGTTCGAGCTCTCAGACCTCTGTTGTGCACCCTCAGAAACCTGTGTTCATCTCCATCATAGCACTTCATTTTATCTACCATTTTTGTTAGTTACTCTTGGAAGTTCAAACCAGAATTTCCAACTCTGCTTACAGGAATAGAAAACTCACAGAACTAAAGTGATTAATGGATCTGCATCTGATTTAGGGAACTGAGAATGCACAACATGATGAGACTATTTTGGTAGAATATTGAGGATGCAAAACACATATTATACATGCCAAGACTGGTGTATATCTCTCACTTCTTTGTGTAACCTTATTGATTGAACATATCTCTGTCATGGAACTTTATAAAAAACATTGTCAGAGCTGCAGTCTGAGGCTCTCTTTACTAAATCCTCCCGCTTCTCCCTCTCTTTCTGCAAGTATCAGACCTGATCTTATTCTCAATCCTCTCTTGACTACTTCCATCCCTCCTTCCCTTTATTTTTTTAGTTATTGAGGCTAAATCAAACCTTTGTATTTCTGACTCCAACTTGGCATCTGTTTCCCAGGAGGCCCTGACAAGCAGGATATGAATTAAATGAAGTGTAGTTTCCTAGGCTGAATTTTCTGTTTTAATCATTTTTCCTTGAATTTTATATAAGATGACAAACAATATAAAACTCTGTACTCTTCAGACACTGTGATTAGATACACTTCATGGCATTAAATTCAGCAGTTTTCAATTTTAAACTCTTCCATATGGCATTAATTCAAAATCTTAGGTCACCTTAATTAATTCTTAAACAAATATTAAATGACCTGGGATCGTTTACTTATCAAGTTGAAGAACCACTCAGTAACTTAAAGTCTTTAAGTACAGAAAGGCCAATGCAAAGCCAGCATGCTCCGGGAAGTCAGGGTATTTCTCAAAGACTTGAACTAGAGTTAATGAGAAAAGACAGAAAGGGAAAAAAGAGCCCAAGTTTCAACATGAATTTAACTTGGACCTCCTTGTTCAAAGTCTGGTAGAAAAATCTTCTAAACATGTATTCCTCTATTGTTTAAAATCAGTTTTCACTTTATCCTGACAAATACAATTTCTCTGACCACATCTTGATGACCCATCCAAACATTTAAACTGTGAATGTCCTTATAGTTTAAGATGAAGACTATGAAATGACTCTCTTTTTTTAAGGTATTATTGATTTTTTATGCTGACTTCAAAGAATATTTTATCATGTTTTTGGAAAAGAGAACTGATATATTTTGGGACAGAATTTTTGTTTCTTTTTTTATGCATCTTTATTCTTGGCTGAACTTATCACCTTAAAAAATAATACTTATATGCCTGTGGTTACCCTTTATGCTGTATTTTTTAATATATAAATCAACTTTAGCTCATTGCATTTTTTCAAAATTTGTTTCCACTTGACTTTTCCAAACCTACCTTTCAAGTGTGGCCACACTCTCCACCTCACACCTTTCTAAATTTTGGTTCCATTATTTAGATTGGGTGTTGGTTATTTAGCTAAAGGCTCATTTGGGCAAAATACAGTTACCAAAAATAAGTTATTAAGGAAGCAGAAAGTCTTCAACTCATCCTCCTTCCAGGATGTCTATAATTTTTTTAGACTCTAACATTTTTGCACAAATATATTTTATTCCAGTATCTTCTAGATATTTTTCATTAACTTTTAATAACAGTTATTTCATGCCAATTTCTGTTTCCAAAACTTCTTGTGAAGTTCATAATTCTCTCTTATACAACCTCAACACAATGTAGAGTGAATTACAAAAGCCAATTTTCTTTTGACTTGTTTTGGTCAGTAACATAGTTTCTCAAACACTAAGATGGCACACAGACACTTTCTGCATTCTAGTATTTTCAATAAGATGAGCTATTTATTACTCAGAAAATCTCCTTGATATTTATATCTTTTGATGCTGAAGTAGTCAGAAAACTTTCATGTTTCTATTTTCTACATCTTAAGATGTGCAACAAAGAAACAACTAATATTTAAAGTTTGCTTATTTTATTGACATTTCTATCTTTTTAAAGTTTTCCTTTGTACTAGGCACCTAGAAGACAACTGGAGATTACCTTTCACATTTTTGTATTTTACCTGATTATATGCTGTGAAGAAATTGCAGGTACAAGAAAAAAACAAATATGATGTCTGATCAGTGTTAATCACCTGCAAGTGCAATACAGTTAGAACTTTGCCAGCCTACATAAAGGAAGCTGACTCTCGGCATGACATTGTTCTAAGTCCTTGCCTCGCCACATGCAGTTTAATCCAGTCATACTTTACTTTAAAATGTGGAACACATTTCTCATAAACAATTTAATATTTAACGTCATTAAATATATGCTCCCCCAAACTTGTGTGGTTGGAATAGATAATCTGTATTTTTCAGGGTGCTGGGCTAGAATGGAACACAGCAATAAGACTGTAGGATTTAATTACCATCTGCTACACAAATGCATGAATGGATGAACAAAGGGATCAGTGAATATGGTAGCAAAAATAGTTTTCCAAGGGATGTGAACAGGTGATGTTAAATAATATTTTGCATTTATATATCTATGGAATCATAATGCTATGGATAAAGATCATCAGGTGTGGCGTCTGACACACTGGGTTTAAGAGTTATTCTCTGTGGCCTAGATAGCACAAATAATTTAAGTCTTTTAACCACAGTTTGTCTTTAATTTAGAAAATTAGAATAACTGCTTCACCTCCATGGCAAGGTTTCCAAAAGAATCAAAGGAGAAAATATATGTGGAAGAAAAGATGCTGTGTAAACTCTCAAGTACTAAAGAATCAATAATTTTCTTCTGTTATTCTAGTAACAAAAAAACCCAATGCTGCTTCAAGGTCATCTGGAGGTATCTAGGCAGTACCTTCCCAGGAGGCTGATTTTCAGAGGGTTGAATTGCTTGACTCTCTATGAAACTGAATTTTACTTGGCCCATAGACACAGAGAGCTCCCACACCATTTTATGAGACAATTTTACCAAAGAACCAAAATGTCAGACCAAACAATACAGTACCAGGAATCACTCACTTGTCATAAACATAGTCATAATTGTATTGTTGCTACAATGACTATTTAAATCTGCCTCTTTTCCTCCCAAGAGAAATCTCGAAGAGTCACCAAGTTTTTTAAACAGAAGCCTGGACAGATAAAGCAGAACACAAAACCAGATTCAGACAAGAAGGGAAAGGCCTGGAAAGGCCACTCCTAGAGAGGGTGTCCTTCATAGAGACCCAGGCTCGCCAGGGGTGGTGGTGTAGGGAGATTGCAAAGAACCAGTGCTCAGGGAGTGAGAGTCAGTAGATCCCCCATTCTCAGTGGGCCCTGCCAGCCAGGGCTGCCAGGAGACAGGCAAAGGGTTTTAAAACAGTTAAGGGGCGACCCCCTAGAGTTCCCTCCCACTGTGGGAGCTTTTCTGTCCTCTCAATAAATCCTGCTTTCTAAACGAAACAAAATGGTTACACCGTAGTACATCAAGCTCTCAATTTCTACCACTTATGTAGGCAAATAGTTGTTATAATACAATAGTCTTTTATAATACCCCTAGCATTAGCATGGAGGTGTGCTAACCCCAGAAATTAGAGCTAATTTGCATTTCCTTGCAGTTGCCAGGCAGCCAGACCCTGGTTAGTTTGTAGATGGAAATCCTAAGTGGACTCATGAGTTGTTGAGCTACCATCAGGTTTCTGGAAGCTTCAGAGGAGTGAGTAAAAACAGGTATGAAGTGGAATGACACTGTGTCCAGCTGTTTGGTTGGAAAAAGCTCTGGTGGGAGGTCACTCGGCTCCGATTCCTCACAAAATCATCCGCGAGCCCTGCCTGAGGACTGGAAGCAAGGGAAAGGGAGGAACTCAGGAAGCTTCAGGGCCATTTGGTGCATGTGACTGCTGGTGTTGCAGGCAAGAATTGCACACTAGATAATGTCTCATTCACTGTTTAGGAGATCCCGGGTACTTATTTCAAGTAATATTTAGAATTGAGCTCCATTAAAAATACTTGCTCTAGTAGACCTTGATCATCCAACGTACTAC